>APFE031122492.1:299121-328799 GCA_000404065.3 Pinus taeda
AGATTAAGTAGTTGGGAACCTTAGTTTCTCTGCCTAACTACTGATCTGCCAAGATTAAACAGTTTGGATAGATTTCTTTCTCTATTCTACAACAAAAAATTAAAACATGGCATGATCCAGATTTAGACTGTTGGACCATCCATCAACACTTTAATAGGCATGAAGGCATGTACACACCTTGCTTTTCCTTGGAAATATGGGATCTTTGAGTCAGCAAAGTAGAGCATATTTGGCATTTGAATTTGCCAATCATGAAATATGAAACCTATTGGTATAGGTATCCAACAGGACACACATTTTGGTCAACCGTGCTAACGTCACAGTCAACTGCGGGGGTCGATCTTTGACTAACCTTCGTGCTCATTGCTCCCCCGCAACGCACCTTAAAGTACTTATCAAATTATCGCTTGATCGCGCTTCATGAACCTATATGGCATTTAAACGATCGGTCGGGCCCACAGAACTTTAAAGAATTAACACTCTGATTCATAAAACATGTCTCGTCCACCTTTTCCATGCACCTTTGACTCCCTTACGGACCCGATAGGACATAAAACTGTATTTAATGATTTATCGGGTTTGATATTAAAGATAGAACTCGATGATTTTACGACCTGATATCTGGACCCGATAGGAAATAAAAACTAAAATTTGATGATTTATCGAGTACAATTAAAAGAGGGAACTTGATCACTTTCCAACCCGATATCCATCAGATCCCATTTCTTTCGATGGATGGCTGAGATTGGCACAAACTTCAACAAATTTAAATTGTGTTTGATATACTGTCGCATCCAATCTCCGAAATAAACTCCTTCTGGTTAAATTATGTGATTACTGTTGGATCTGTGGCTTGTTGATTAAATGACCCAGATCTTCTCACGGGTTTGTCATTTTCAAAGCCATTGAAAATATAAAATCAACCATTTCTTTCATATTTTTTTATTTTTCTTCCATTTTAGAATAAAACTGAAAATAAAACTTATATAACAATGGACAATGGATGCTACAACATTTGTCTCCACCTGGGGATAGTGCTTTTGCCATAGAAGCACTGAGAATCACATATCAATGCCTTCACTTCGGGCATGGAGTCATATATTGCTTAATCAATTTAAATTCTATGGCATTGGTACACTGATTTCGCTTTGGTATTTATAATGATAAGATGCTTATGCTTCAGAACTAGAAGTAATGCTTGAGGTACTGCCCATTGATAGGAAGTTGTAGAGTTTCACCATTAAGATTCTCAAGAAGGAAAGTGTTATTGGACCTTGCTTCAACAATTCTAAAAGGACCATAACAGAGAGGATCAAACTTCCCATGCTTACCCTTATCTTCTCTTCTGGTATACCATCTTAATATTAGGTCTGCAACTTTAAAGTCAATCTCCTTGGATTTTCTGTCAAAAATACTTTTCATCTTTGATTGATACATAATCAAGGTGTCTCTTACCTTGTCCCTGTTCTCACTTAGCTCCACTACTTTATTCATTCTTCTTATCAAAGCATTGGGTTCTTCTTTCACCTCCTGAATCATTGCAATCACGGGCGTCACAAGTTGACTTGGAAACAAAGCTTGAGTTCCATGTACTAATTTGAAAGGTGATTTGCTTGTATATCTTCTTGTAGTCACTCTAGCAACCCATACGGCAAATTTTAACTTAGGATCCCAGTCTTTTTGGTTGTCTGTAATAATTTTCTTAAGGATATTCATCAAAGTTTTATTAGTGGATTCAGCTAATCCATTTCCCTGTGGATGATAAGCTATTGAATGGGACAAAATAACATTATACTTTTGACAAAAAGCAATAAACTTACTTGAATTGAAGACTTGAGCATTGTTTGTTATGATTTTGATGGGGCATCCAAATCTGCTGAAAATATTCTCCTCTAAGAACTTCATCACCACCTGATCATTTTCCCTCTTGGTATGTATAGCTTATACCCACTTGGTGAAGTAATCAGTAGTTGTGAGAACCCACTTGTGCTATCCACTTGAAGGTGGGTTAATCTCTCCAACAAATTCCAATCCCCATTGTCTGAATGGTTCGTCTATGAAGAATGGGATCAAAGGCAAGGGAGCTAACCTCTTCTTCTCAGCCAAAAGCTGACACTTCTGATAGCTTCTGAAAAACTTATATGTATCACCAAATAAAGTAGGCCAATAAAATCTTGTCTGAAGGATTTTATGTGCGGTAACTTTCCAATTGCAATGTCCTCCACATAACCCCTCATGATGATCTTTGATTGCCTCTGTAAACTCATCTTTTTTTAAACATAGCAACAAAATTCCTACAAGATCCTTCTAGTATAATCTACCTTCCACAATAACCTATGGTTGTGCTTTGATCTTTAATGCTCTATACTGTGTTCTATCCAAGGATTGGGGACAGGAGAGAAAACACAAATAATGGATTCTATGCTTGTACCATTCTGAACATAAAAGTTTATACCTGATCTTCATACCTAGATCTGGCTTTTCTTGATTTTCTTTAGTTGTTCCTTCATCCACAAGTGTCAGCAAGTTAATTCCCAATGCCTAAAAGTCCGACTCTGTCAACATTTTTGCGAATCCTTGCCCTTTCACCAACTTTGTGGGTTTTATGTCCAAGTCATACTCTTGGATCTTGGCTATCCATTTTCCTCTTTTGCCTTCTACATCTCCCTATACTAATAAATCTTTTAGTACAACATTTGGCACATAAGCAATGATCTGTGACTACAACACATAAGTTCTAAAGGTTTTTAGGGATTTTACCAAAGCATACACCTGCTTTTCAAGAATATTATACTTTAGCTCAACATCACTGAGAATCTTGTTAAAGAATGCAATAGGCTTCTCCTTCTCTTCATCATTCTTCTGTAGCAAGACAATAGCTATTGAATTCAATGATGCGAATGAAAAAACTTGGAAAGGCTTTTGATAATCAGGGTTGATTAGGACTGGAGATGCCTACAATGCTTCTTTAATCCTGGAAAATGATTCTCTAGCTTCCCTAGTCCAATGCACTTCATTCTCCTTCTTCAACATATTAGTAATTTCTTTTACAATCTATGCTTTATTGGATACAAATCTCCTTAAGAATTTTATTTTTCCCAGAAACTTTTGAATATCCTTTTTACTCCTAGGCAGTGATATTTTTTGCACAAATAGTACTCTTGCTGGATCTATCTTCACTCCATCTCTACAAACAATGTGCCCCAATAGTTTTCCCTCTTATAGAGCAAAAATGGATTTCTTGGGAGTTAAGGAAAGCCCAAATCTCCTACATTTTCATTTTCATTTTCTTTTTTTCAGGTGGTCCAGATGTTCTTCATCAGATTTTGAGAAAACAGTAATATCATCCAAATATATTACTACAAACTTATCTCCCACAAAAGCAATGCCCATAACTCTTTGAAATGTAGCACTTGCATTCATCAATCCAAAAGGCATTCTGGAATACACAAAGGTCCCCCAGGGAGTTGTGAATGTTGTCTTCTTCTGATCTTCTCTATCCACAACCACCTGGTTATACCCAGAGAATCCATCCAGCATTGACATTCTAAAAGATCTAGTTACCTTTTGCAGCACATGATCCATTTTAGGCAATGGATAATTATCTTTCAAGAAAGCCCTGTTGAGATTTATGAAGTCCACACATAACCTATCTCTCCATTTTTCTTTCTTACATGCACTAAATTAGCCACCCAATCGGAGTACCTGAGTGGAAATATTATTTTGGCATCAAGCAACTTTTTGACGTCTTTTTCAATTGATGGTAGAAGCAAAGGATTTATCTGTCTAAGCTTTTGTTTAAAGGGTTTAATTCCCTCCTTCAAGGGGATCTTATGCTGAATAATATTTACATCATATGTTTTGAGATCCTCATAGGACCATGCAAATACATCAACATAGTCCTTGAAAAGTTTAATATATCTTTACATAATAATTAGATGAAACTCCGTTGAATAATTTGACTAGCTTGGGTTCCTCCTGAGTTCCAATGTTATGATCCGGAACGTGTTCATCTTGTGAAATTTTTCCTGAGTCAACAGCCACATCATTGGGGTTAAAAAGCCTCTCAAGAGGGACAAGTCCCTTTGGTAGAATATTATCTTTCAATTGAAAAACTTTTTGATGAGCTATTGAATCTTTTAAACCACTAACTTCTGCAACTTCTGTTATTTCATCTTCATCCTGATCAATTTTTGTGCCCTGAAACTCTTCAACCATAGTAAAAAATTCTTTAATCTACTGATCATCTTCAAAAACCTGCCAATATTTAACATTATCGGGAACAAAAGGTTTGTGCCTCATTTCTACCTCATATCTTAGTCTTGGATTAATAGGAGGCTTGAAAGTACTAGCAACCACAACTAATGAATCCGCTAATCTATTCCCATCCCTCAGAATAAATTGAATGTTAAAAGCTTCGAAAAAGTTCTCAACCAAATCCCATACTTCATTTTTGTATGCCTTAAGCCTAGGGGTTTTTTTTTTCTAACAATGATTTTTTATTTGTTTTATAATCAGCTTTGAATCTCCAAAAGTAGAAATTGACTTAGTTCCCATCTGTTTAGCTGTTTGCAGAGAAATAGTAAAGGACTCATATTCTGCCACATTGTTTGTTGCTTCAAACTCCAATTTAAAGGAAAAAGGGAACATATTACCTCCAGGTGCAATTAGAAGGAAACCAACATCTGTTCCTTCCTTGGAATACGCTCCATCAAAGATGCATTTCCACACTCCTTCAGTTTGCAGCTTTGTATTTACATTGGCTGAAGCAAGTTGCTTCTGATTATCTTCAGCCAACTCTGTAATATCATGCAACATAAAGCAAGAAAAGTCATCTTTCTCCTGGATATATACAGGTGAATTACTTGCTCCATTTTTTGTAATTGTTTTTACAAATCTAGTTTCTTTGTACAATCTCCTCTCTTCCCCACCAAAAGCTGGTATAACAACATATGTAAAACCTAGTTTCAGAACACCACCCAATTTAGCCCCCCATGACCTAGATAGTAGCATTCCAAATCTAGTAGGGATATCTGCTACTACTACATCCATGACCAAGCTCCTAGTTGGGATTTGGGTTAGTGACACTACCAGATCCTTAATGGCCCCTAGACACTTGACTTTGTTTGAATCAAAAGAGTACAAGTCTCTATAGGGTTTGGTAACTTGTAGATTTAGTTGCTTCATCAGTAACAATGGCATAAGGTTGTGTGAAGCTCCTGAATCAAACATGCAATTATGCAGGAGGAAATCATGGATCAATAAGGAAATATAAAAAGGAGGTGTTGAAGGATCTACTTCCTCTACATGTGGACCAAAAACCACTACTGGTTTATCTTCCTGCAAATTTGTAGTGTTATTTATATTCACATTTTCTTTTAAATTGAAAACTTAGCAATCCTCTAATAAACTGGTGTTTTGCTAATTCTATAAGGGGAACTTGAATTCTAACCTTTTCCAATTCTTTAGTGAGACTAAAAAAATGACCCCTGTTTAGCATTCTTTTCATTTTCATCTTCTCCTTTCTTCATGACTGAAATTACTTGGGGAATTGAAATAAGTTTCTCCAAAGGAATTTTGCCAATTTGGTCTTAAGAAGACTCACCTTGAAGTACTTGTGTCTTTCCATTTGCATTATGTTGTTTCTTTCCTTTATTTTCTTGTTGTGCAAGATGAGATTCTTGTGGAGTCACCTTTGGTGAGGAAGCCAGAACTTGCTGCTCACTTTCATTTTCTTGACTTCTTGATCTTTTCCTTGATCTCAAGTCATATTTCTTATGTAGTTCTACCTGTATAAAATCAGAGAATTGCTTCCAATATTCGTCAATTTTATTTTCATCATAAATGACATCTGTTTTGGCATGTTCATACTCTTCTTCTTCAACACCAAGTTCATCTTCATCTACTGCATCTAATGTAGAAATTTGATCTTCATGGTCCCTAGGGTGCTCTAGTACTTCACCAGGATCTGCCTCTATATATAATGGTGCTTGAATATGATCTTGCTCTTTCCTCTCCTTTTGCAGGATTTGCAAAGGTTGTCCTCTGTATTGGGGATTAAAGTTCTTATTATATTGTGTTTGCCTCTAAGAAATCTTATTTTCCAACTCCAACTTATTAAATTTATCTGACAAAGTTTTAATTACATTACTCATATATTCTAATGTTTGACTTTGAAAGGATTCTATCTTCGCCTTTCCCTTGTCTTGGATAGGTTGTGTCTTTGGTGCTTTGCCTGCAGCCACCAGATTTGCTTCTATCTCTAATGAATCTGTTTGGATCTAATCAAGGGTTGGGGATCTTCTTTGCCTTAATTTGAATCCAAAATTTGACTCAAAAGCCCCTGCAAAAGTTATTTTTGCACCAACAGGAGGGGGCTTAATCTCCACTAGAAGACTATTGTACAATTTATTAAATCGTTTGACAAATTCAACTACAGTTTCATCAGATTTCTTCTTTATAGCATTAAACTCTGTTAGTGAATACCCATGGTCTCTTTTTTCTCCCCATCTTTGGGTGAATAGGCGTTCCATCTCTTCCCAAGAAGGAATAGAGTTATTAGGAATCCCTTTAAACCATTTTCTTGCTTCTCCATCCAACGATTGAACAAAACGTCTTAGAACAACATATAACTGTTCAACATTTAGGTTTTCTGCAAAATTACAAAATACTGATACCTGATTCTCTGTTGTTTGTTCATCTTCCCCTATAAAACGAGGAAGAATATTGAGGTATTCTTGTGGCATTTGATTCAACAGTTGTGGTAGTTGAAGAGGTGCATATCTATTCATCAAGAATGCAGGTGCTACCATGTTTTCTCCCAAATTTATTGAACCTTGTTTACCAACAAATGTGGAACCTGACTCAGGGGTAAATGGAGTGTGCAGAGGTGGTAATGTAGTTATAGGTTCGGGTTGAAAAATTATAGCAGATAATGGAAAAGTAACAGACTCTAAAGACTACTCTTGACAGTTAGGTTCTTGAAATGAAGATGATGAAAAAAGTAACGCTTGATCAGAGGAATGTTTGGGTGAGTTGTTGCTTGATGCAAACAGTGTAGGAATTAGTGTAAGTGGGGGTTTTTAGACCTTCTAACCTTCTTAGAAACTAACCTTTCAGGATCTGAAAGGGATTGACCCTTCTATTGTGAGATGTCTGATCTTGTATGGGGCCTTCTTGGAGCAAAAATTATTGCTTTTATCCAAAAGAACCAAAAATTTCCTCCTCACTAAACAACAAGAGGAAACTATTGAAAACCCAGGGAAAAGTGTTCTTGTCTTCTCTCCCCGGTAGTGGCACCAATTAATGTTGTACCTTAAGAAACCAATTTCCTGGCTGTGTAGAAATTGTGCTTAAGACATTAATGTTTATAGTTATTGTCACTTAATTGTATGTTGTGTTCTCAAATGAAGGACCTGGGAGACTTGGTTTTTAACCCTCAATACTTAAGTGACAAGAAAATATTAGAATTCCATTTGATTGTTGAATATAAATGATGATTGAAGAAATCTTGAATAAGTCATAGATGATATGCTGTTTTACACAGGATCTACTATCTGTGACACTTGGAAAAGTTATAGATAATATGTTGTCTCACACAGAAACTACTATCTGAAACTTAGAAGAATTGCAGAGGTATGAACTTCAAGTATAAGAGCACTCTTTTAAAGGATTTTAACCTCATTTACATAAGAAAATAAAGACCTGCAACTTCATTACCATACTTAAAGGAAGAAAACATAAGATGACACATAACAGAGAAGTAACAAAATCATACCCAACAATGTATGGAAAACTTCTGATTCTTTCATTAACCAATAGTTGTATCAGGAATTCGTTGGCCTAGTATCTAGGTTCTCCAAAATTCGAACCCCTTATTTCTAAATTTTCCTCTTTTTATACATTATGAGATAGTTGGTAATCACCAAAACTGTCAAACTACTTAACTATTTTCTTAACTGTCTAAAGTAAAAAATATTTATAGAATATTACACAGAGGGTAAAAGACGCCTCATTCCAAAGAACATAAAATAACAGGAAGTAACGGAAATGAGAAGATGATGGCCATTCGCTGTTCATTTGTATCTTGAGCCTTAATGGAGCAATGGATGAAGGGTGGAAGGCTTTGGGAGCACTGCGGAGGGTGAAGAATGTATGGGAGCCTCAACGATGTTGAACCCCCCTGGTGATTTATGGCTGCACATTTCGGTCAACCATGCTAACGTCATGGTCAACTGCGCGGGTCGAGCTTTGACTAACCTTCGTGCTCATTGCTTCCCCACAGCGCACCTGAAAGTACTTATAAAATTATCGCTTGATCGCACTTCATGAATTTGTATGACATTTAAACGATGGGTCAAGCCCACGAAACTTTAAAGAATTAACACTCTAATTCATAAAACCTGTCGCATCCACCTTTTCAACGCACCTTTGAATCCCTTACGAACCTGATAAAACATAAAAATGTATTTAATGATTTATCAAGTCCGATATTAAATACAGAACCCGATGATTTGCCAACCCGATATCTTGATCTGATAGGAAATAAAAACTAATTTTGATGATTTATCAAGTCCAATTAAAAGAGGGAACTTGATCATTTTCCGATCCGATATTCTGACCCGATATCTAACCCGATATCTGTCGAATCCCATTTCTTTCAATGGACTACTGAGATTGGCCCAGACTTCAGCAAATTTAAACTATGTTTGATACACTGTCGCATCCGATCTCTGAACTAAACCCGTTCTGGTTAACTTATGCGGTTACCGTTGGATCTATGGCTTGTTTATTGGATGACCCAGATCTTCTCGCGGGTTTGTCACTTTCAAAGCCATTGAAAATATAAAATCAACCATTTCTTTCATATTTTTTTATTTTTCTTCCATTTTATAATAAAACTTAAATAACAATGGACAATGGATGCTACAACAAGCCCTAAACCAAATTGTGCAGAAGTAAGGACCTCCAAGTTAGCTTGATAATAAGAGAAATTTTCTTTAACAAGGATCCAAAACTCCTCCTGTTCTCTCCAATGTGAATTATACATAAAATGGTTAACCAACTTTTGATCCCAAAAACCCAATTCCATGAAGATAGGGAAACTTTCCTAAATTTAAACTTTTCTAATACAAGACTAACACTAATCAATCTTTGAAATAAAATCCCAGTGAGCTAGGAAGTCATCCAACCACTTTGCAACTATATTGTCCCTATTTTGATTGTTAAACCAAGTGGGACCTATCACAATAGGTTCCAAATTGAACCAACCCACTTTTTTGAATTGAATTGTAAAAATAGTCAAAACACTTTGTCCTCTTGGGCACAAGTGCCCTATATCTCCTCTTGATTTATAGTGAGATTCAAATGACCATCAATGATGAGGTTGTCAACTCGTAAACAATTTAGTGTACATAAATGTTCCCAGAATTTTTCTGTATCATCATAAGGCCCTTCTAAACTTAATATTTAAAATTCCATATCCAGCTCAAAGCTATGAAAAAACATTTAGGAGTCTCAATCATATTGCAAAATAAATTTTCAAGAAGAGAGAATCTTTAATTTTTGAAATCAAGCCCCTTGAGGACCCAAATGAGGATAAACCTGCAAAATCTCAACCTTTGAAACATTTTCTTAGATCATTAATTATGGAACCACACAATCCCATAGTTTCTTGTAAGAGACATTAAGGGAAATTTGAGGTAAAAAATGAGCCTCAAAACAAAAAAATTAATAACAAAATTAACTTTAAAAGAACCAATAAGATTCAGATTATGATGTCATCCCCAGGGAAGAATATTTTGGAGGGAAAAGAAGAAAACTACTTCTTTTATTGTATTTTCAGCTTATATCCTTGTAGGTTCACTTAAATTTCAAGTGTAGACACCTTGGATTCAAAATTAAATTCCACATCCAACGAGTACTCACTCTACATATTTTTTAGTAGTCCAAAATTGAAAAAATGAAAATACATGAAAAAAAGTGTGTGTACTACTCATAAATATGTAGAGTGGGTACTCGTTGGATGTGGAATTAAATTCCACATCCAGTGGGTATCCACACTTGAAATTTGAGTAAGCCTACAAGGAGATAATTCAAAAATACAATAAAAAAGTAGTTTTCTTTCTTTTTCTTTAAAAAATCTAACTCTTATTTTATTATTTTAACCCTTATTTTTATTGTTTTATTATTTTCCTTAAGAGGCCCATTTTAGACCTCAAAATTCCCCTAATGATAATATCTAGGTGTTCTAGCTCCAGCATCCACTTGAAGGAATTTTTTTTGACCCTCCTTCCTAGGTCACATACATTTAATGAGATAAGCTTCATGGAGGGGGTTTCTTAGTGGTATTCCTGGTTTTAAGGACCCTAAAGAGTGTTAAAAATCCACAGACCCTACGTCTATTTTATGATTTAGCCAGAAAACATAAACACACTGAAAATTCCTAACTTCAAATTATTTTTACACAGTGGAATATACCAGCAATCAGATCAATGATAATACACAATATTTTATGCCCAAGACTTTTTTCTTATTAGTCCATTCATAAGAAAACTCACAGGGCTCCCATACTAGGGATACTGGACCTTTATATCTAATCTAAATATATGAAGGGAACGAAATGATACATAGATTTATAACCAAAACACAAAGATACAATGAAACTTGATTTCAATTAATAAATGGAAAATGTTGAAAATATATATATATTGAATGAAAACAAACTAGCTCAAATGGTGGTAGCTTATATCTGAGAAGAGATGTGATGGAAACACGCCTTTTATGAATTGTGTTACAATGAGGCCTAGAGGCCTTTTTAACATAAATAAGTAATGATAAATCATAAACCTCCAAAAACCTAACCCTAGGAGATGAAGCGCCAAAGGCATTTTGGGCCTGATGGAGTAAGTTGGAATGTCAACTTCCTAGAGTCATAACTTTGGCATACAATCTATGCTTGTAGCCTATTGGAAAGGTCTATCTAAGTAATACATTTTCTCATTATTTATGGAGCCTTTGAATTTCATCGACCCATTTCCCAAGAAAACATCGTTTAGGGCCTCAAAATGGCTCCAAAAGTTCAGGACCAAAAGACTGCCAAAAATAGAAAGTTTGTGTTGTGAGCCAGTGGAATAGGTCATTGGCCACTGATACCCACCTGGATTAGTCCTCTCTTGTTAATAAACAATGGTCTCCATTGCATTGAGTTCCTCTGTGAGATGGGGAAACTTCTATAGAACTTGGTCACTGGTGAGCCACTTGCCTTAGTGCAAGAGATGACCTACTTTGAAAACCTGATACATCCAGATCTTTTGTTGGCGGGTGTTCATAATATGTTTCCATGATATCATCAGTTGTTTCCTATTCAATGTAACCTTGTTTGAGTTATGTCGATGTCAATTGCTCTACAATTTTTGATATATCCAACAATGGTGGAAAACATGGTCGAAGGCAGTACACATTGAACATTGGGTGCAGGCCAAGGAAGGGGGGCTTGCCTTGCTCAAAATAATTGTCATCCACAACCTTGGTGATGGTGTAAGGTCCATAACAGAGTGGTTGAAGCTTCTGATGTGCTCCTAGAAGGCAATCTTTCTACAAATGCAACCAAACCTTGTCTCCCACTTGAAACTCATGTCGTACCCAGTATTGATCGTGGTGTTGTTTGTACTTAATATTATCTTTTTGAAATATATCATGGACCTATTATGGGTATGTTGAATTCCTTCATTAAAATTGATAGCTTTTTCAACTTCATATTAAACATGTGTAGATTCATCCTCTGTAGTTGCAAAGGGTAGTGTGACATCAGTGAGACCCGATGATTAAAATCCTAAGCCCACTTCAAAAGGGTTATGTCCAGTTGAGCTTTGGAGAGATTTGTTGTAGCTATGTTGAGCATAAGGGAGATTCTCATCCCATGTTCATGGATGCTTGGATTTGTACATGCACAAAATGTTTATGATCATCCCATTGACGACCTCTGTCTAGCCATCAATCTCGGGGTGGAGGGCAGTTGATTTGGTGAACTTGGTGTCCAATAATGACTAGGGGCTTGATCGAAAAGTGCTTAGGAACCTACTATATTTATTTGATATGATGGTCTACAGGATCCAAAAATGTAGCCACACTCGTTCGAAGAAGAGCTTGTCAGTGGCTTCTATTGTGATACTCTTCACGCAAGCAACCAAAATGATCATCTTAGAAAATCTATCCACAAGCACAAACACAGTCATTACCATGCTTGGTAGAAGAAAGTCCAGACATGTAGTGCATCAAGATGGATTCTCAAGGCCAGTTAGGACTAGGCAGAGTGGTGTAAAAGTATTTTTTTTTATTGGTTGGTTTGACAATGGTGTAGGTAGTGCAGGAATTAATATACTTTCGAACATCTTGTGGAATTTTTAGCTAATACTTTTTTTACTACAACCATTACCTTCTCCTCACCAAATTTCCCTACTAACTAATTGTAATATTCCTCCCATATTAGCTTGGCATGCATGCTTGAAGGAACACAAAGGTGTCCCAGGTAGCACAAAAGTGCATCCTGGAGGTGGAAGTCTAGAACTTGTTTTCCTGCCATCAACATCTTGTATGTGGCAGTGGATTTTGAATCACTGTTGTATATTTGTGGCCATCTAGAGGTCTCGTTCCCCCAAGAGCTGAGAACTATGGTCAGTGCCACAACCGAAGGCCAGCTGAGGTATTCTTCAACATGATTGGTGTTACTCTTCTTGTATTTGATGTTCAAATGGAATTGTTGTAGGTATGTGGATCATTTTTTATGGTGTTCATTCTGTAACTTATCTCTTGTCTACATAAATTAAAGATGCTTGTGATTCGTGTGTATGATCATCTCCTGCCCTAATATATAATGTTTCCACTACTAGCATGTCTACACGATGGAATACACCTCCTTATCATAGGTGGGGTATCTCTAGATAGTATCAGAGAGTGTTTCACTATGATAGATCACCAGATGTCATTGTTGAATGAGGACTACACCAATAAAATAGTCGAAGGAATCTATATCCATCTCAAATGGTTGTTGAAGCAATGACAAGTTGAGGACTAGTGTAGAGAAAAGTTTATGTTTTAGTTCATTGGATGCCTTCTATTATGACTCAGACCAAAAAAAAAATACTTTTTATTTGCCTTTGGTCACTTAAATTAAGGGCTAAGTGATATAAGATAACCCTAACATGAATCTTTGGTAGAAGTTAGAAAGGCCTAAGAAGTTGTGAAGATCTCTTAGAGTCATCAGGGTTTCCCAATCCCGAATGAGTTGGATCTTGGATGGATCCACATGCACACCTTTATCATCAATAACATAGCCTAGGTATTGGATCTTATCCATGTTGAAGGAGCATTTTTCAGAGGTAGTACATAGCTTGTGCTGCCACAGAGTGTGAAGGACATAATCAATACACTACAAGCGTTCTTCCCAACTCTTGCTGAAGATGAGGATATAATCCAGATATACAACCATGAAAGAGTTGGCGAAAGGCTACAAGATATCATCTATCAGCCCCATGAAATTTGTTGGGGCATTCATTAAAATAAAGGGCATGGCCAACCATTCAAAAAGACCCTCCTTGGACTTGAAAGTAGTCTTCCACACATCGGTTGGTTCTATTGGGACTTGGTGGTAGTCTGACTTCAAATCAATCTTAATAAAGTACTTGGTCCTCTTGAGCTAGTCAATAAGGTTGTAAATATGGGGAATTGAGTATCAATTTCTGACTGTGATTTTGTTCATGGCTTGGTAATCAATGCAGATTTTTAAAATCCCATATTTCTTTTGCATAAGTGCAATTAGGCTTCCACAATGTGAGGAACTTGGTCAAATGTGTGATTTTTGGAGCAACTCTTAGATTTGTTGCTTGTTTTCCTCATTTTCTAGAACATAGCAGTGGTATATTATCTGATTGGGGAGGTGCATCAAGGGTTAGATCAATTGAATGCTTAATCTGACTGTGCGGAGGTACCCCAATTGGTGAGAAGAAGATGTCTCTATATTCTTTCATGACCTTATCCGCTTCCCTCTGCTGCGTGAAGGAGCCCTGTTTGGAGGACATGGATGTGGCCACATTCTTCTCCTTACTTTGAGAGTGGATCAAGAAGAAGAAAAATTTCCCAGTTTGGGAGATGACCTTACTGGATTTCTTAGAAGAGATCAAAGAAATGGCAGTAGTTGGGACTACCTTTGATATCATGTATAGTTGTATGCCCAAAGTAATAATACACTACAAGGTCTAGACTCATATATAACATGAAACTTCCAAAAGTATGGTTGGCCTAATAGAACATCACAAAATTCAAGGGGGGGAACACTAAACAATACCTCATACTTGAAAGGCTTAATGTTGTAAGGTAGGCAAAAATGCTGGCTCATGTGAATATCTTGTCCTTGATGGAGCCACCTAATGGCTTATGGTTGTGGGTGTGGTGTTGTTAATAGACCCAACTAATTAATGACCTCCATTGAGATGATGTTCTTTTTACTCCTGCTATCAATAATGAAACAATGGAGCACCCTTGGCCCACATTTGTGAGAGAAAGAGGTGATCACCTTCTTCCAAATATTCAATATCACTTTGCTGGACCTTGGTGGTAGAAACGGTGGCATTGATTCTACATCAATGATCTGTTTCTGTTCTCTAGGTTTGGTTCAAAATCATAACATGCATTTCACTCTAAGGATTTTAGCTCGGCCACCAATGACTACCTTACACAACATTCATTGATGTTATGAATGGGGATCTTGTGGAACTCACACCACTTTCCCATGCCTTTCTTTGTCTTCCCATTACCATTCTTTGTTTTTAGCCTAGATGGGTTGTCCTAAGGTGGTGCACCCTAGATCTGTCCTTTTTTTTTTCGATTTGTGGATGTCATTTACTTGCTTTTACTGTGAAGGATTCACATATCCAAAATTTCACTTATTTTGTTTATATTTTTACTTGATCTTGACATCATATCGATATGTTGTGCCAAATGAGGATATGTTCAAGAATTCCATTTCTTTCAGGATGTATCTATGTGGACAATAATTGTACTTAAGCAAGATATGTTTCTCAAATTATTTAATACCCAACTTGGTATGCGAGGTATGAAAGATATTTATTAACTCTGGCACTACTTGGTCCCTTTCTTGCCATAGTGTAGTCCATCTCTTGTACTAGTCTTCATAGCTTCCAACAAGGTAATATTATTCCTTAATAGCATCCCTAAAAGAGGCCTAAATGGACGCAACTGAAAATAGTGTGGATTCCTCCACGACCCTTTTATCACAATAAGTTTCCCACTAATCCTTGACATGGGGGGTGCCCTTAAGGAGTGTGGAGGCAATATTTTCTTTATCTAGAGCATTTGCATCTATCTAACCTTGAAATATAGGAATATCAAAATTAACTTGTACCTTAAAGAGGGTGGTGTCTCCAAAGTGGCCACTTGATGAAGATGCATTGCCTATCAACATTTTTCAATGAATATGGGAAAAATTATCCATCGTATCATTCCTTTGTTTCTCAAGGGTTTCTTCAAGAAACAATTTAATAAGATCTCATGCTCCCTTTTCTTTCTTTTCTTCTGCCACTGGATGTCATCAAGGCCAACGAGGACAGTCTTGTAAGGGCTCAAGAAATTCAATTTCCAACTCCTTATACCCTGACCTCATTGGGGACATGCACAAAAAAACAGAGAAAGAGAAGATCATTTTGATAATAGTGATCCAAATTTATGAAGGGAATAAAATGATATACATATTTATAACCAAAACACAAATATATAGTGAAACTTGACCTTAATTAATAAATGGAAAATACTAAAACTGTATACATGAAAAATGGAAACAAACTAGTTCTAACGATGATAGCTTATCTCTGAGAAGAGATTTGATGGCTATGTGTCTTTGTTGAATTGTGTTACAATGAGGCTAAGAGGCCTTTTAATCATAAATAATTAACGAGAAACCTAAACATCAAAAAACCTAACCCTAAGAGATAAAGTTGTAAATTTTTCTATAGATTCAACAACTTATGTGATTTTCTAAAACATAAGACAAGAATCTAATCTACTCTTCTTAGCGGAAACAAAAAATGATTGATGAAAACAATAAGCAGAAAGAGGAAGAATATCAATCACACATAACACAATATTTCTATGGGGAAAGAAACTACTCAAAACCTTGACTATCTATATTGCAATAATCAGAAATCCAAGAAGAAAATACAATGCTTGCTCTCACTAGAACAATCCTTGCACAAGTATAATATACTCTCTACCTCACAAGCCCACTCTAGCCAACACTTAGCCAATTCTTCTACCTGCCAAGCCCCTATTTCCTTACGCTCTTTGGCAAATAATCTGGATGAATACAATATGCTCTGCTCAAGATTAAGCTCAACCTACACAAGTATTTTCTAACCTCTGCCTGACTTACTTCATTTGGCCAATACTTACCGAAATGTCCAAACCTCTAAGCTTCTGATTCCTTGCGTAATCCCTAAGGGAATTAACCTCTATTTAATGCAGAAATTCCCTCTCCATAATTGCACAATCCAAACATAGGTCCTCAACTGATTGCATTCACCATTTGTACAACTTGGAAAATTTTACAACTAATAGTACACTGTCCTTGAACTCTAATCTCAACTGGATCTTCCTATGAACTGACATGCATGAGTTATTGATGAGTGAATCTTCAGTTAACTGGCATGGTACCGGTGATGCACTTTTGCGTTAATCCACTACCAGACCTCTATTGGTTCTAATTGTTCCTCCAGCAGTTAGAACTATTTTAACTGACTATAATTTAGTTAGACTGGCTTATCTAATTACAACTCCAAAGAACTCAACTTGGCCCACTAAAATTTAAGGATCGCCCTACATGACTCTAGATAGACTTCCAACTCGAATTTCCTAAGTCAATTAAGTCAATTTAACTTAATTAACTATTACAAGTTGCTATGAGAACATAATTACAATTTAATTAAAGGATAAATTAAATTGGAATTTATAGATGTTACTTTTAACATTTCTTGTTTCCATTTTCAACACTCCCTCTCAACAAGAAAGGAATTCAACTCTATCCCGATTTGATACCTTTGAAATGTTCTGCATGCGACACTTCTTTCTAGTGTTGTTGCTTTTGCAACTTCTGAAACTAAAAACCATCCAACCTGAATCAATATGATGCATCTGTCATCAAAGTCTTTGACTGTTATTAGCTCTTCTTCTTTCAACTAAAAACTTTGCACTTCTGCTGACTCTACCTTTTTGCACTATTATCAACTCTGCTCTGCACTCTCTAGTATCTGACTACTCTAGCCTTTGTCACTCTGATCTCTGACTGCATCAACTGCCACTGATCCATCCTGCTACTATGTAATTTGGGCTCCCATAGCAATGTATGGTCCAAGAGATAAAACCTCTCAATGGACCTTGCCCAATTCCTGCCCTCTTTGGAATATCACTTCACATCACCCCACCTCTCACCTAGAGGTATGGCTGCATGTGCTCCCTCTGCCCACCTAGCTCGAAAATCCCCCCTACTAGAGGTCTCTGCATGAGTGGATGCCTCCAATTAGTCTCCTCTCTTCTTCTCCAATTGTGGTTGATCCATAATTGTCTGAGATTTCTTTTGAGTTTGCTTCTTCTTTGCTTGAGTGGATCTCTCCATTCGGTCTCCTCTTTGCTTCTCCAATTATGGCAACTCCATAATTGTCTGAGACTGATTCTGAGGCTTCGTTTGGGCTTCATGTTGAGATATTATTCAGTCTCCCTCTCAACCCCCAAGTCTTTAACCATTTCATTTCTCCTCAAGGCTTTACATGCATCTTGTACCTCAAGTGCACACAAATTTTTGACTTGCGCATCCGCTGTCACAAATTTTTCTGGAAAAAAAGATCTGATTTTAAATTGACGATATCTCCCTCATTCGAACTCCGATTCAAACAATTTGTTTTTTGAATTTGGGTATTTTTTTCGCAAAGAATCCAGATATGGTATTTGTTTTTGAAAATTTTGCCAAAACATTTTTATATCTTCTTTGCAAACTCTCCACCCAAAAAATTCTTGCTCTGATACCATGTAGATTTTTTTGTAGATTCAACTGCTTATGCTATTTTCTAAAACACAAGACAAGAATATACTCTAATATTCTCAACAGAAACCAAAAATGATTGATGAAAACAGCAAGCAGAAAGAGGAAGAATATCAATAGCACATAACACAATATTTCTCTGGGGAAAGCAACTGCTTAAAACCCCAACTATCTATATAACATTAATCAGAAATCCAAGAATAAAATACAATGCTTGTTCTCACTAGAACAATCCCTGCACAAGTATAATCAACTCTCTGCCTCACAAGCCCGCTCTAGCCAACACTTAGCCAATTATGTTGCCTATCAAGCCCATGTTTCCTTTGCTCTTTGTCAAATAATCTGGATGAATACAATATGCTCTAATCAACCTTGAGCTCAACCTGCACAAGTATTTTCTATCCTTTACCTGACTGACTTCTTTTGGCCAATACTTAGCCAAATCTCCAAGCCTCCAAGCTTATGATTCCTTGTGCAATCCCTAAGGGAATTAGCCTCTATTTAATGTGGAAATTCCCTCTCCATAACTTCATAATCCAAACATAGGTCCTCAAATGATTGTATGCACCATCTATACAACTCAGAAAATTATACAACTGATAGTACATTGTCCCTAAACTCTAATCTCAACTAGGTCTTCCTATGAACTAACATGCATGAGTTATTTATGAGTGAATCTTTAGTTAACTGGTGTGGTACTGGTGCTACATTGGTGCATTAATCCACTGCTAGACCTCTACTAGTTCCTCCAAGAGTTAGAACCAGTTTAATTGACTATAACTCAGTTAGACTAAGTAATCTAATTACAACTCCAAAGAACTCAACTTGGGCCCCTAAAATTTAGGGACCACTCTACATGACTCTAGATAGAATTCCAACTCGAATTCCCTAAGTCAATTAAGTCAATTTAAGTCAATTAAATATTACAAGTTGCTATGAGAATAGAATTACAATTTAATTCAAGGACAAATTAAATTGGAATTTCTAGATGCTATTTTTAACATTTCTTGTTGCCATTTTCAACAAAAACACCAAAGGCTTTAGGGCCCGATGGGGTAAGTTGGAACATCAACCTCCTGTGGTGGTAACTTTGGTAGACGATCTCCATTTGGCATGTATGATATCCCATTGGAAAGGTATGTCCAAGAAGTACATTATATGATTGTTGATAAAGGCTATGATTTCATCATCCCATTTCCCAAAATAATGTTGTTTAGGCCTCAAAACAACTCTAGAAGTTCAAAACCTAAAAACTACCAAAATAGGACATTTGTCCTATGAGCTAGTGGAATAGGTGGGTGGCCACTGATATCCACTTGGATTAGTCCTCCCCCCTTTGGAAGTAATGGTATCCATTACATTGAGTGCCTCCATGAGATGGGGAAACTTCTACTGAACTTGGCCCCTAGTGAGCCACTTTCCTTAGTGTAGGAGATGACCTACTTTGCCAACCCAATATAGTTGGATCCTTCATTGGAAAGTGCTATTAATCTATGTGTCCACAATATGTTAATTGTGAACTATTCAATGCAACCTGTGTTGATGTCTATCGGTGTCAAAACTCTGCGATTTTGATTGTGTCCAACAATGGGGGAAATTATGGTCGAAGGTGGTCCGCATTGAACACTAGGTACAATCTGAGGAAGGGGGATAATTATCTCAAAAGCATTGTCTCCCACAACCTTGGTGATGGTGTAAGGTCCATATCGAAGTGGCCAAATCTTTCGATGGGCCCTTGCAAGGCATTCCTTCTGTAAATGCAACCAAACCTTGTCTTCCACTTAAAACGTATGCGGTACTCAGTGTTGATCATGGCTTTATTTATAATTAGTATTGGATTTTCCCAAGAGATTATGGACCTATTCGTGGATGTGTTGAATTTTTAATAAAGCTGGTATCTTTTTATTGAACATGTGCATATTTTGCTTGTGTAGTAGCAAGGGGTAGTGCGATATCAATGGGACCCTATGGTTGAAATCTCATCCCACCTAAAGGGGGATGTGTCTAGTTGAGCTATGGAAAGATCTATTGTAGTTGTGATGAACATAGGGGAGAATCTCATCCCATGTTGATGGATACTTGTAGTTGTACATGTGCAAAATGTGCACGATCATCCTATTGACAATCTCTGTTTGGCTATTATTTTTGGGGTGGAAGGTAGTTGATTTGTTGAGCTTGGTGTCCAACAATGACCAAAGGATCAACTAAAATGTGCTTAGGAACCTGCTATCCTGATATGATATGATGGTATGAGAAACCCCAAAATATAGCCAGACCTGTTTGGAGAAGATCTTGGAAATGGCTTCTACTGTGATACTCTTCTTACAAGTAGCTAGAATGGCCATCCTAGAAAATATATCAATGACCACAAACAAACAATCATTACCATGCTTGCTAGAAGGAAAGCAGTAGAAATTTGATAGAAATTTCTACTGCTCAAGATTTCAAACTAAAAAATAAGAGACATAATTCTACTCTACTAATCCACGGAATGGCAAAATTTAGAACAACATGCAACAATCAATACCACAAGTACACAGTGATTTCTAGGGGAACCCTATTGGGAAAAACCCCTTACACCTCTTTGCATTAATCATTTGAATAGAGAAACTATTACAATTTCTTGCTCGAGCTCTAAGTACAACCTGCAAAAGAAACATTGTTCTCTCTGCTGAATGAGAAACTCTGGGTAATACTTAGCCAATTATTTTCTCATCCATACTCCTATTTACTTGCACAATTGATGAGGAAATTAGCCCTTAAAATATAGGAATTTGTTCCTATTTTCTTTCACAATTCCCAAGGATTGATCTCTTGACTTCATGTAATACTTGTACACTCAAACTAGTATACAACTCATGTTACACTGCCTTGTCATCTCCACTTCAGTTGAGGAATTCGAATTCCATGCATGCATTAACTATTTTGGGTTGATTGATCAGTTAACTGACAGATCTCTGAGGTAGACTATTGTCCCAATGCACAACTAACCTTCAATTGAATCTATTAATAGTTAGAGTCTAGTTAATTAAATACAATTGAAAATAACTAAACTAGACTGCTAAAATTTAGCAATCACACATGCATAATTGAAAATTTTGCCCTCTAACTTGAATTTATTGAGCTAACTAAGTGACAAGAGCCATGTCACACTAGTTAATTACCTCCAAGTTGTCCTGCTAATGTGGAAATTCGATTTACTCAATTTTACTAAAGCTAAAGTCAAATTGAGCCTTTCTTGCTACACTTTTTACAAAAGTTAGATATGTAATCCATCAAGATAGATTACCAAGGCCAGTTAGGAGTAGGTAGAGAGGTGTACAAGCCTTGCTTCTGAATGGTTGGTTTTGCAATGGTGTAGGCGATGCAAGACCTTATATACTTGCCAACATCCTATCAAATTTTTAACGAATTAAAATACTTCTACAATATTTCCATTTTCTTCTCTACACCAAATTTTCTTGCTACCCATCTGTAAAGTGCCTCCTAGATCAACTTGGCATGCTCATTTGAAGGGACACAAAGGTGTCCTAGGTAGCACAACAATGAATCCTAGAGGTGGAAGTATGGAACTTTCTTTCCTACCATCAACATCTGGTATTTGGGAATGAATTCGAAGTCACTATTGTATAATTATGGCCATCCAAAGGTCTCATTCCTACATGAGTTGAGAACTATGGTCAGTGCCACAACTGGGGAATGATTGAGCCAGTCTACGACATGATTGGTGCTACCCTTCTTGTATTTGATGTTTACATGTAATTGTTGTATTTATGTGGACCATTACTAACGACATTCATTCTGTAACTTCCCTTGTGTCCACCTAAATTGAAGAGGCCCATGATCCATGTGGATGATCATCTCCTTCCCTAGAATATAATGTTTCCATTTCTGGAAATCCTACACAATGTTATACATTTCATTATCATAAATGGGGTATCTCCAGACAATATCAGAGAGTGTTTCAATATGATAGGCCACTAAATGTCTTTGTTGAATGAGTATTGCACTAATAACATAGTTGGAGTAATACATCTCAATCTCAAATTACTATTGCAGGTTTGATATGGTAAGGACTAGTGTAGAGCAAAGGTGATCTTTTAGTTCATCGAATTCTTTCTATTGTGACTCAGAATAATAAAAATTTGATTTTTCTTCGCCCTTGGTCACTTGACTTAAGGGTCAAGCGATATAAGAGAACCCCAACATGAATCTTCGATAGAGTTAGAAAAGCCCAGGAAGCTACAGAGCTCGATTATAGTTGTCAGCATTGGGAAATCCCAAATGACTTGGATCTTGGATGGATCCACATGCACACCTTTCTCATCACTAATGTAGCCTACGTATTAGACCTTGTCCATGTTCAAGGTGTTGGAAATAATACTGAGAGGGGGGGTGAATCAGTATTATGAAGACAATTCTTTTCAATTCTTTCACAGATTTGTATACGCTACTTTAGTTAGAGAAACCAGCGTATATACGCAACTTCAGTGAAGGAAAACAATGTATAACTTACAGACTTGTAATTTAATTATTCTTCAGATGTTGATTTTAAATATGTGTGTCAGAACCATAGAAACAATAACCAGGAATAGGAAAATTAATGCAAACAATCATACACAAGAACACAAGATATAAGGTGGAAACCCAATGTGGGTGAAAACCACCTGCTGCAATTCGTCTCTATCTTTTTAAATTAGAAACTTATTTTTACAATGATTCTGTACTGGTGCAGTCCTTTACCAGTAAGCAGGCTGCAACCTGCAGAGAGCTACAACCCTCTCTCGTTCTCTAGCTTCTCCTAGAAGGGAGCTACAACCCCCTTAGCTCTTGTACTAGCTGAGATACTAGTATGTAGGTGCTAACCTACAGAAGGCTACAACCTTCTCTTTTTTTCCAGGAACCACGTTTCATAAATTTTCAGACTGGATCCATGAACATCAAACAAACATCAAGTATATGTGCATCAACTAATATCCTTTCCACAAACAACTACTGAATCAACCAATAACTTCTCAAAATGCTGTAACCAGAAAACGATACCAGTAACCAGACACCAATGCTGAACCCAGAACACTGCAGTAATACACAGAAGCAACTAAAACATATTTCAAGAGACGTACACTACTTCATTATGTATAAACCTGCGTACATACGCAGCTGTATCAAAGTCATCCGGCGTATATGCTTTCTTCTCTTGATGAACCTACGTGCATACGCGCCTTTGCTGAGCCGAACCTGTGTATAGATCTATAAAAGACAATTCACCCTTTTCATTTAATCAGACTTCAGTTATACTCAGATTAATAGATCTAATTATGTGCCGATTATAACATATCAAAACACATAAAGATACTACTATTCAAGCCTTCAGAACTTATCCATCTTTTAGCACTCAGGTTTCTTCTTGGATCAGATTCAACAATGCACCATAAACCAAACACAGTGTTCTCGATCTTGCTCTTCTCCAAATATTCAATACTTGAATCAATGCCCTTGCCAAAATATCTCCTTCCCTTTTTATAGTCTTAGGCCTTTCTTAACCATGGTCCAAAACCATTGAAAACCAATACTAGGGACCCAATACCAGGGTTCAATACTTTGTATGCAATACCAAGGACCAAAACCATAGGTTCAACTATGTCGAACTAAATACCATGGACCAACCATAAGCTTTCCCACATGTACACGCTTTTCTCTGCATGAAAGTGCATGTATACGTATACACACCTTTTGATCGGTGATCTCGCGCATATACACAACTTTTCTAAGAGGAACCTGTGTATACCTCATTTTCTTTCATTTTGATAGCCTGAATTTTTGATCTGCCATTTGAGTGAGTTTCCATCAAGGATAACATCTATACCATAGTGCCAAACCTGTGTCATAATGCCAACAATCTCCCCCTTTGGACTTGATGGCAACCCCAAGTCACCCAAATTTATTCTCCCCTTTTGAAATCAAGGGAAAAGGGTTATGCTCCCCTTGAGAACATGCTAAAATCTCTACTCTGCTGTGTTGTCCAAGCTCCCCCTGACTGTAGGCAAGGTCTGCAAGAGGATGTTCTACAAAAGAAACATGGCTTGATACAACATAGCTGACCTTCCTATCACCAAAGACTCATACATACACCCATCTCCCAACCAAGTGGGGATACACCAAAGAAATTACACGATAAAACAAGAATATTACTTCATCCATCCCAGGCATAGTGGGGAAACCGAGATAGGTTGTTACATGACCTTGATAAAAAATGAGATATAAGGCATAGAGACAAAATAACTACAACAAGACTATGATAGATATCAATAATTAACATCAGTAGCATCTGTCAATCATCATTCAAACCAGCAACCATGTTCTCCCTCTGCACCCGTTCCACCTGAAAACAACAATTGAACCAAGATAATGCCAACAATGCATTATTAGAAGAATATATGCTCCCCCTGAACCTGTGCCAGATAGTCTCTGTCAGACCCAAATTAGACTCTTTTCATCCAGAGCCTGACCCACAGAAATTCTTCAAACCAACATATACGCGACTGTATCTTCATAAACCGGCGTATGTACGCGGATACCTTATGTGAAACTCGCATACAACTAGAATAGACAAGTTTCAGCAGCAAGATGATACATCAACTACTCCCACTTTCTGTCTGAGATATTCAAATGTCTCCCTGGGTAGTGGTTTGGTGAGTATATAAACAACCTGTTCCTTGGAGGGAACATACTCCAATTTGACCTTTTGTTCAAGCACTTGTTCCCTGAGAAAATGATATTTAATAGGTATGTGCTTGGTCTTTGAATGCATGACAGGATTCTTTGAAATACTGATTGCACTTGTATTATCACAATAAGTGGAGATAGGTGGAGTACAAGTGATTTGAAGATCTTGCAAGGTTTGCATCATTGAGAGGAGTTGTGTGCAGCAAGATGCAGCAACCACATATTCTGCTTCAACCGTAGACAATGCAATTGAGCTTTGTTTCTTGCTGAACCAAGATACTAATCTAGACCCTATAAAGAATGCACCACCACTAGTTCTTTTTCTGTCATGCACGCTTCCTGCCCAATCTGCATCTGTATATGCATGAAGTGTGAGATCTGTACCTCTAGGATACCATAGGCCATAGTTTTGAGTTTCTTGAAGATACTTGAAAATTCTCTTTACTGCTTGAAGATGAGTTTCCTTTGGGTTTGCCTGAAACCTTCCAACTATTCCTACTACATGCATAATGTCTGGTCGGGTACCTATTAGATAGAGCAGACTACCAATCATGGATCTATAGGTTGGTTGATGAACTGCTGCTGATTCATCATTTGCACTAAGATTTCATCCTGTTACCATAGGGGTACATACTGGCTTCGAATCCTCCATCCCATATTTCTTCAAGATTTGCTTGAGATACTTGGTTTGTGATAGAAAAATTTCGTCTTTGTTTTTTTGGACTTACAAACCAAGAAAATATGTGAGCTCACCAAGCAGGGACATTTCAAATTCTTTTTGCATCACCAAGGCAAAGTTTTGACTCATGTCTTCCTCATTGCTACTAAAAATGATATCATCAACATATACAACAAGTATTAGCAACTTATCATTGTCAATTTTTACATATAGATTGCTATCTGTTGATCCTTTTACAAAACCTTGTTGATGGAGATACTTATCCAACCGATAATACCAAGCCCTTGGAGCTTGTTTAAGACCATAGAGAGCCTTTTTGAGTCTGCATACAAGTTTTGGATCATTTCCAAGGATAAACCCATTTGGTTGCTCAATGTATACTTCTTCATCCAAGTCTCCATTCAGAAAGGAAGATTTTACATCCATCTGAAATAATTTGAACTTCTGAAAGCTAGATAGAGCAAGGAACATTCTTATAGCCTCAAGTCTGGAAACTTGTGCAAAAGTTTCTTCAAAGTCTATGCCTTCTTGTTGCGCATACCCTTTACAAACCAGTCTTGCCTTGTTTCTAACCACATCTCCATTTTCATTTAGCTTATTTTTGAAAATCCATTTTGTCCCTATGACATTCTTATCTTTTGGTCTAGGAACTAACTCCCAAGTGTTATTCTTTCAATCTACTCAAGTTCTTCTCCATGGCCTTGACCCAACATTCATCTTTGCAAGCCTCTCTTACATTATGTAGTTCAGTGGAGGAGAGCAATGCTAGATAGCTTGAAGCTTCTGAAATGATTCTCCTTGTTTGTACACCTACCTCTTTCTGCCCCAAAATTTGAGACTCCAGATGATTCTTCTGAACGTATATGGATGGAGTCTTCTCTTCAATCCTTATCTGTTCTTCTGGTGCCTAATGGGTTTCTTCTTCATCATGAATCTGATTTGATGTTGACAGATAGTCTTCGCCATCTTCGAAGTCTTCAGATTTCACTTGCCTAGGAGTGTTCCCTTCTTCGTCAACCACTACATCAATACTTTCAACAATTTTACCAAGTCTTTTATTGTAACATTTGTAAGCTTTGCTGTGGGGAGAGTAGCCAAGTAAAATGCCTTCATCTGCTCTAGGTTCAAACTTGCCAAGATTTTCATCAGTCCTTTTAATGTAGCATTTGCTTCCAAATTTTTTTAAGTATTTTACCGTGGGTGTCTTACCATACCAAAGTTCATGAGGAGTCTGGGTGCTATTTACCCAGGCATTTGTCTTGTTGAGAATAGTAACAGCGGCAAATGCGACTTCACCCCAAAAGGTTGCGGGAGTTCCAGACTCATCAAGCATAGCACGAGCCATTTGTTGAACCGTTCTGTTCATCCTTTCCACTACTCCATTTTGCCGAGGAGTCCTTGTAGCAGAGAATTCCCTTCTTATTCCATGTTCTTCACAAAAATCGAAAAATTCATCTAAGATGAATTCCCCTCCTTGATCAGATTTGAGGCATTTGATTCTACGATATGATTCGTTTTCAACCAAAGCTTTGAATGACTTGAACTTTTCGAAAGCTTCATCTTTATACTTCATGATTCCTATCCAACACATCTTTGAAAAGTCGTCAATGAACAATATGAAATACTCTTCTCCTCGAGGTGACCTCTTCCTAGTTGGACCACATATGTCGGTGTGGACAAGTTCAAGTGGCCTACTAGCTGATCCTTCCTTCTCAGGGAAAATAGTTCTGGTTTGCTTACCAAATTGACATGATTTGCATATTGTATTGTCTGGAATTCTGATGTCAGGAAGATCATGAACCGCCTGATATTTGCATGCTTTCCTTATTTGAGAGAAGCTAAGATGCCCCAATCTTTTGTGCCATAGCTAGTGTTCATCATTCTTGCTTAGACAACATTGTTGTTCTCCTTCTTTGAATATGTATAAATTATTTGGAGTTCTTATGACTTTGATCATTGTTTTTCCTGTGTCAAGCTCACGAACAATACATCCATTTGATCAAAATATTACATCAGTTCCTTGATCGCACATTTGACTGACACTCAATAGATTATGCTTTAAGCCATAAACATACATAACATTTCCAGCTTTGACCTTGTTTTTCAACCGAGAAGAACCTTTACCTTTTATGAATGCAGGGGTGTCATTTCCAAATGAGACCTTCTTTTCCCTTTCTAAGGAAGTATATGACTGAAGTTTTTCTTTATCACCTGTCATATGTTTCGAGCATCCACTGTCAATGTACCATTAATTTTCCTGTCCTTTTGCATATAAGGCTATCTCACATCTTTCTGGTTGTGGCTCTTTCTTTTTCCATGTTTTGGGACTCAATGAAGCTGGCTCCTTCTGAGTTGTTTGCTGAAACCTACTCGTGCATTTAGAATCTTCATGACCGAAGTTGTTACAAATAGAACATTCTATTTCATTTTCAAGAGCATAAAAGTTATTTTAGGTCCTTTTCATTATCCCAGTCATACTTCTTTGTTTTTGAGCTTCCCTAGTCATGATGGTCTTGTAGGCAACACATTGAGCAGCTTTATGACGAAAGTTATGACAAAACAAACATTGGCCATTGAAGAAATTCCTGTGATTATCAAATCTACCAACCATATTACTGTAGTTTCCATTGACATCCATTCTTGGGCTAGAATGATTTACCTGTGGTCGATTGAAGCTTCTGTTCATCCTTGAAGTAGATTGCCCCCGATTTACTTGGTAATTTCCATTATGCTTTTGCTTTCGATTGTCAACTTGTTCACTTCTCCTTGCTGCATCAAGATAACTTTTGGAGGTGGATGGCTTCTGCGCTTGCTTCTGAGCTTGAGATGCTTCTTCAAAATATCCGAGACCTGTCTTGATTAGAGGAGAACGCCGCACTTTGATAATCTCATCTAAAGTTTCAGATCCTTTAGCAAATATGAGATTAAGGGCTTTTGTTTTCTCAATTTCTTTTCTAAGTCCCACAATTTCACATTCTAACTCTTCATTGTGTTTATCTTTTTCAGCAAGTTGGAATGTTAGAGTATCTATAATCATATTCTTTTCCTCTAAACACACTTTAAGTTTATAAATTTCTTCATAAATACCTTCTTCATTTATAGCATCCAAGAAATCATCATCTTCAAAATCCATCAAAAGTCTATTATCATTACCTTGTTCATCTTCATCACTATTTGACAATCCATCACTGTCTTCATGTGTGTAATAGCTCTTATTATTTACATTCTGTTTTCTGTTCCATCTAACAGGTTCCTTACCTTTGTCTAGTTTATCTTTATGAGGACTTTTTGCGGCATAATGACCGACTCTTCCACAAGCAAAGCATTTGAAAGGCAACTTACCTCTGAATCTTCCAATTCCCCATTGAAGGTTCTTGACAAAATTTTATTCTTCCTCTTCTTCTGACATATGTCCTAACTCATAGTAATCTCCTTTTCCTGAAGCTTTGAGTGCAACTTCTCTCCTGTCTGATGGTCCTCCTTTTCTCATTTCGCAAGCAGTTAGAATTTCGTGCAGCTGTGACATGGTAAGGCTCTGTAGATTCTGCTTTTCTTCTATGGCAGAAAATTTTGAATCAAACTTAGGAGACAAAGATCTTAGAACCTTTTCAACCAAAAAAACTTCTTTTATTTCTTCACCCAATTTTTTCATACAATTTACGATCTCATCTATACGTAGGAAATAACTAGCCACACTTTCATCATTACTCATTCTTAGACTTTCATATTGAATTCTAAGAGTTTGTAATTTTTCTCGTTTTACTTGTTCATCTCCTTCATAGCTCAGAACGATCTTGTCCCATATTTGTTTTGCGCTTTTGAGCTGCATAACCTTGACGAATTCTGATTGAGATAGACTTCCTAATAGAGTATTGACAGCTTTTTCATTTGTTTCATACTGCTTCTTACCAACTGCATCTGTAGGAGTTGCTGATGGAAATGTGTATCGTGTTTCCACAATATCCCAAACTTCTGTACCAAGAGATTGAAGATAGGCAGTGATTATTACCTTCCAATAGACGAAGTTGCTCCCATCAAAATTTGTGGCCTGATAGATGCTTCTTTTTCGTAGTTGCTCATGATGATAGATCTTCCTTCAAGCGATCAAGCTTCTTCTGAAGGACCTGCTCTGATACCACTTATTGGAAATAATAGTGAGAGGGGGGG
>APFE031122492.1:329313-341561 GCA_000404065.3 Pinus taeda
TACGTAGGTGCTAACCTACAGAAGGCTACAACCTTCTCTTTTCTTCTAGGGACCACATTTCATAAATTTTCAGACTGGATCCATGAACATCAAACAAACATCAAGTATATGTGCATCAACTAATCTCCTTTCCACAAACAACTACTGAATCAACCAATAACTTCTCAGAATGCCGTAAGCAGAAAACAATACTAGTAACAAGACACCAATGCTGAACCCAGAACACTGCAGTAATACACAGAAGCAGCTAAAACATATTTCAAGAGACGTACACTACTTCACTATGTATAAACCTGCGTACATATGCAGCTGTATCAAAGTCAACCGGCGTATACACTTTCTTCTCTTGATGAACCTACGTACATACGCGCCTTTGCTGAGCCGAACCTGTGTATAGATCTATAAAAGAAAATTCACCCTTTTCACTTAATCAGACTTCAGTTATACTCAAATTAATAGATCTAATTATGTGCCAATTATAACAGATCAAAAGACACAAAGATACTACTATTCAAGCCTTCATAACTTATCCATATTTTAGCACTCAAGTTCATTCTTGAATCAGATTCAGCGATGCACCATAAACCAAACACAATGTTCTCGATCTTGCTCTTCTTCAGATATTCAATACTTGAATCAATTCCCTTGCCAAAATATCTCCTTCCCTTTTTATAGTCTTAGGAATTTCTTAACCATGGTCCAAAACCATTGAAAACCAATACTAGGGACCCAATACCAGGGTTCAATACTTTGTATGCAATACCAAGGACCAAAACCACAGGTTCAAATATGTTGGACTAAATACCATGGACCAACCATAAGCTTTCCCAATGTACGCGCTTTTCTCTGCATGAAAGTGCATGTATACGTATACGCACCTTTTGATCGGTGATCTCACGCATATACGCAACTTTTCTAAGAGGAACCTACGTATAACTCATTTTATTTCATTCTGATAGCCTGAATTGTTGATCTGCCATTTGAGTGAGTTGCCATCAAGGACAACACTTGTACCATAGTGCCAAACCTGTGTCATATGCTAACAGAAGGAGCATTTTTCCAATTTTGCACATAACTTGTGCTGCTGTAGACTATGAAAGACTTATTGAATATGCTACAAGTGTTCTACCCAACTTTTGTTGAAGATGATGATACCATGTAGATATATAACCATGAAAGAGTTGGTGAAAGGCCACAAGATATCATCCATCAAATTTATGAAATTTGTTGGGGGATTTCTCAAACTAAATGGAATGACCAACGATTCAAAAAGACCCTTGTACTCGAAAGCATTCTTCCGCACATCAGTTGGTTCTATTGGGACATGGTGATAGCTAGACTTCCATTCAATCTTACTAAATCACTTGGCACTCTTGAGTTGGTTAAGAAGGTCATCAATCCAAGGAATTAGGTACCAACTCTTAGTTGCGATTTTATTCAGGGCCTGATAATAAATGCAAAGTCACCATGTCCCACTTTTCTTTTGCATGAGTACAATTGGGATTCCACAGGGTGAGGAACTTGGCCGGAGTTTCCCTTTTTTGAGCATCTCTAGGATTTATTAATTTATTTCCTCATTTTCTAGAGGAGAGTTGTGATATATAGGCCTATTGGGTAGAGGTGTATCGGGGGTAAAATTTATTAAATGCTTGACTTAACAGTACAGAGGTACCCCAGTGGGTGAGGAGAAGATATCTTTGTATTCTTCCATGACCTTATCTAGTTGCCTTTTCTACATGGAGGATCCCTATGTGGATGTCATGGATGTGGCCAAAATATTTTCCTCACTTTGAGAGCAAATTAGGAAGAAGAAAAATTTCTTAGTTTGGGAGATGACCTTATTGCATTGCTTTGCAGAGATCAAAGAAATGGTAGTATGTGCAACTACCTCTAGTATCATGTACAGTTGTCTGCCCAAAGTAATAATAACACTACGAGGTCTAGAATCATATAGGGCATGACTCTTCCACAAGTTTGGTTGGACTAATAGAATATCACAAACTTCAAGGTGAGAAAAATCACACAATACCTCTTCCTTGAAAGGCTTTATGCTATAGGGCAGGTGACACTGTTAGTTGACATAAATATCTCGCCCTTGGTGGAGCCACTCAATGTTGTATGGTTGCGAGTGTAGTGTTGTCATCATGCCCAACTGCTTAATGACCTTTGCTGAGATGAGGTTATTTCAGCTCCTGTTATCAATGATGAAACACAATGGATCACCCTTCACCCACATTTGTGAGTGAAAGAGGCAATCACCTTATTCTAAATCTTTAGGCTCTCCTTTTTAGACCTTGGTGGTGGAAATGGTGGCACAATATTTTGCATCAATGACTTGTTCCCCATTATCTAGGTTTGGTTCTGAATCAGAACTTGCGTCTGACTCTGAGGCTTTTAGTTCGACCACCAATTACTTTCTTATGCAACATTCATTGGTGTTATGAGTGGGGCTATTATGGAACTCACACCATTTTCCCATGTATTTTTGCATCTCCCCATTACCATTCTTTATTTGTCGCTTAGAGGTGTTTCTTGGGGTGGTCCACCCTAGATTTTTCCTTTTTCTACGATTTGGAGATGCCCTTGCCCTGCTTATGTTGTGAAGGATTCACAGATCCAAAGTATTGCTTATTCTATTAATTTTTTTTCTTGATCTTGACAGTATATCGGTATGTTGTGCAAAGCGAGGAGATGTCCAAGAAATCCATTTTTGTCTAGATGTATCTATGTAGAAAACCACTATACTTAAGCACAAGATGTCACTTAGAGTCTTTGATTCTTAGCTTGGTGTATAAGGTATGAAATTTATTTGTGAACTCTGACACTACTTGGTCCCATTCTTGTCGTAGTGTGGTCCATTTGTATTGATCTTTGTAGCTTCCAATATTGTTCCTTAACTACATCCCTAAAAGATTCCCAAGTGGGTGTGACTAAAAATAGTGTGGATTCCTCCATGGCCCTTTATTCATAGTAAGCTTCCCAATAATCCTTGACATGGGGGCCAACCTTAAGGAGTACAAAGGTAATAACTATTTGGAAAATTATGGACCGAAAAATACCCTTCTAGCAGATTTAACCATGTATCTAAAGCATTTGCATCTATCTGGCCTTCAAATATAAGAATATAAAAAATAACTTTTACCTTAAGGAGGGGGGACTCCTTGAAAGTGGCCACTTAATGAAGATGCATTGACTATCGACATTTGTCAAATAATCTGGGAAAAAATGTCCATCATCTCATTCCTTTTTCACTCGAGGACTTCTTCGAGTAATAGTTTAATATGATCTACTGATCCTTTGTCTTTCTTTTCTTCCACCATGGGAGGTCATCGAGGTCAGCGAAGATGGTCTTGCAAGGGATTAATAAATTCAAGTCCCATCTCCTTATACTTCGATGTCATTTTGGACATGAACAAAAAACAAAGAAAGATAAATTTTCCCTGATACCACTTATATGAATTTATGAAGGGAATGAAACAATATACATATTTATAGCCAAAGCATAGAGATACAATGAAACTTGACTTCAATTAATAAATGGAAAATAATGAAACTGTATACATGCATAATGAAAAAAAAACTAGCTCGAACAATAGTAACTTATCTTTGAGAAGAGATGTGACAACTACGTGCCTTCACTGAACTTTTGTACTATGAGGCTCAGAGGCATTATTATCATAAATAGGTAATGATAAACCCTATAACCCTAGGAGATGAAGCGCCAAAGGCTTTTGGGACCAATGGGTAACTTGGAATGTCAACTTTTGGGGGTCATAACTTTGATATACAATCTTCATTTGGTGCACACGATAGCGCATTGGAAAGGTGTATACAAGAAGTACATTTTTGGATTGTTGATGAATTCTATGACAATTGTCAACCAATTTCCCCCAAAATAAATTGTTTAGGGCCTCAAAACAACTTGGGAAGTTCAAGGCTGAAAAGCTGCAAAAAATATAAAACTAGAAAAATAGAAAATTTGTGTTGTGAGTCAATGGAATAGGTGGGTGGCCACCTATATCCAACTTGATCAATATCCCTATCCAAATGTCAAATAAAAAATCTATCATTTGACCAAAACCATAGGTCTAAGGATTTTTCCTCTAAGCCCTCACTACTCAAATAAATACACCTCCAACATCCAAATCATACAGCTGTAACAACTAGGGAATAACCAGTCCCCATTAAATTCACCCAAACATTGATCCTCTTACATGGCAGGCTAATATCACTTTTTTGTGGCAGGCTAATATCACTTTTTTGTGGCCTTCAACCAATTTGTTAGCACACACAACAACATTTTTTACTGTGGTAACCTCCAAAAAAGGCCTTGGTCTACCTAATTAGACCTCCCTTTTCCCTATTAGGCATATGCCTATTTTCTTGGGCTCGTGGACCCTTCATACAACCCTGCATTGCTACAACCCTTAATCCCTGTGGTATGTGACATGTGGCCTTATCTAGCTCACAAAACATTCCCTTTGACACATTTCTTTAGGCCTTGGTTGTCCTTCTTTAGTTGTGGCTTTCTCCAACCCTTAAAAAAATAGAAAAATGTCTTCATTGAGTTATTCTTTCTCCAACATCCTCCTCTCTTCCTTAGAGTTATGACTAGGTCCTTTTAGCTCCTCACACAAGAAAAATTTTGCTTCACCTTTTGTCCATTAACCTCTCCATTAGCTACTATATTGAATTTTATCCTTAGGTCTTCTTAGGAAGCCCTCCTTTCCTTTAAGAGACCTCCAACCCAACCTTTACAATAAATTAGAATTTCCTTGGGCATAAAACCCCTTGAATCTGGGTCCAAACCCCCAACTTTGGCTGCAAATTCCATACAGTCATACTTTGGAGGCATGTCTTTGACAAGCCTAGCACCAAGAGCTTGTTGGAGTACCACTTGATGCTACCTAATCTCAACAATCCCGCTTAGAAAGGGAGGAAATTCCATCCCTTGGAAGTATCTATTCTGTTGATGGTGCTGGATTCGCCAACATGTCAGGGGATCTCCCTAGCAAGAAGTCCCAATTAGACCTCATAATTTTTGGTGTAGGAGCCACAACAGTGGGTCATATGGTAATGCCTTGACCACGATTTCGCACAGAGGCAAGTAAGATAACTCTATTGGTAGCAAGGGTGTGACAGCTGTAGTAAGACAAGGAAGGTGAATGAATGGTTCTAAAACATGGTTATTTGGGTGAGTGCGCCCCTTGGAAATCTGTGGTAGCGCGTGGTTTGGAAGGGAACACACGAGCGAAGATGCATCACAAACGGGATAGCAAGTTAGCTAACAATCCAAAGATGGTTAAACTAATCAACATATTTCAATAAGATTCATACATACTTATACATAATAGTTTGTACATGCATGCGTAAGCAAACAAATACATATACCATTTAGAGTAAATAAGATAGCTGGAATACAATATGAAATATGCATGAAACATGTTGGCTCTGTTATATTAAGAAGTGTAAATTCAAACCATACAATACATCCATTTCCAACCACTAGTTCCGATAGCGGAATGTTACAGCCACAACCACCTGCTCCTCCAAAGAGATGTACTAGCTCTACGTAGTGGAGAAGTCAAGGCTCGTTACAATCGTATTGAAGCTCTCTCCAAGATAGTCTTATCAGAAGCTTAGCTAACTAAATGCCTATGCAATGAGTTATGAGGTGCTATTTATAGCAAAGGGTGGGGTGACCCTTGACATTCCCCTTTGAGACCGTTCATCTACCTTCATGACTATTCAACTACTCTATGACTGTTACATTCAAATATCGACACTTGAACTTCCACTTGACAAGACGTTACATTACAATGCACATGTTCCCATGTGAGACAAAATGGCATGAGCAAGCCATGCAAGACATCACTAACACTCGGACCATTATGATGAGACCAACTCTTTGACATGCTTGTGATGGTCGAATGTGATGAGCTGATGCCAAGCTTTGTTGTCCGTGATGGTGTTCGTGTGCTCAATGGTGACATCTTGCTGAAGTGAACCCTTGCCTTCGTTGCATCCAGGTGCATTAATATGGCTGCTCTATCCAACTCGTCTGATAGCATGCACATGGTTGTCATGGTGCGACCGGAATGGAAACATGTTGATGCATAGTGTCTACACCTCTCTTCAAGCATGTGCTGGTGGTTGTGCGCATCAACTTGTTGAGGTACATGTTTAGCTCCATTCAGAATTTCTTCTTGTCTTTGCCTTGGTGAATCTGTCAAATGGGTGGGATCGCATGCATGCTCACAATGACATGCATGCTCTTGCATTCCCTTGCATGTGATCAACCACACTTCTCACCTTGTCAGCTTCGTGCCCGCTGCTGGGATGAACTTGTATAGGCACAATTTCATCCATGAGTGCATGTTGTGCCCCTAGTGTACCTGTTCCTGGTGCAACTCATTCTCTTGTCTATGTAGCTCCTGTTCTTCCTTGAGTTTCTTCTTTAGCACATGCAACTCCTTCTTTGTTCCATTCTCCACCTTCGCACGATCTTCATGTTGCGTCGTCACCTCATAGCTCGAGTCTCCAAATTTCCTTCATCACAAGTGGATATTCTTGAGCTTGCAACTTTGTTCGACCTATGTGTTGTCAACAACCTTCCTCTTGCATTTGTTGCATCCGGTATGCTGCCTTCAACTGCTGTTGATGGTGCTACTTGTTGTGATGTTATTGCCATCATATCTTGATGTCCTTGTCTACGAACAACTTGATGTCTTCATGGGTAGGAAAGTTCATAGACACTTGATCAACTGCATCCCCAAGCGTGCTTTGAATGTTGTCTTCCACTCTGCTCTCTTGAAAACCATTGTACTGGTGCTACCGAGAGACAGATGAACATCTGCGATACCTGGAGACATGGAAACACTCATGGAAAGCAATTTGTTAGTTGAAAACCAAAACGAACTTGATAACTAACTTGCAACATACCTATGTGACTGATCATGAAGGTTGCACAATTTCTGCCGGGAGGTCGGGAGACTGACTGCCAAACCTATGCAAGGCACAGTCCAAGTTGTCAAGAGGTTGACTGACTACTAGAACGGTGCAATCCATAGTCTAGCTTGGCCTGCTAAGGACTGACACTGCACAATGCATAGCCCATCCTAGCTTGCTAAGGACTAAAACTACCCAATGCGCAATTTCAGTCAGCAGTGGCATGCTACCAACAAACTGCATTGCCATTTTCTGGGGCCAACAGGAAACTGTTTCCAAGAATTGTGCAATGCGAGCCTAGAGTTCAGTTTCTGGCTAGATTTTCACAATTTCTGGAGGGAAGGCATAGCCTTCACTTCCAAAATTGCATAGTGCTAGCCAGGCAAGGCACGGTCTGGGTCAAGGCAACCTAGTCTGGTCGATGGGTGACTAAATATACGAGAAGTGTGAATGGATGAGGAGATGAGTGAAAACAAGAGTGAATGATCATTCATGCAAACAACAAGTGCAGGATTCAAGAAGCGAGAAATTATGCAAGTGTGTGAAGCGAGTCACTGCAACGACAACTGTCCATGCAAAAATAGTTCCATGCATGCGACAACAGTGAGATACAAACAAAAACTAAAATGGTGCCAGTACAAGCTAGTATGCATGTAAACGATAGCAAGTGCTCATTGAAATCAAGAAGACAACACTCACACAAAGCAAAACACAAAAAGCAATAGAAACTCAACGTAAGTCATGAACAACGAGCTTACCCTATGATAACTGAGCTGAATGTGTCGATGAATCCTAGATGCAATGTGGGATGCAAGAGCTGCAAGTTCGATGTGAGGAATGAACTCTGCAGTGTCCATTTGATGAGTTTTGATAAGATCGAGGTTGTGACGCACATGCCACAAATCTAGTAAAAGCGACACTTGGCGGGAGGTTTCTGAGATGATCCTTGCATGTAACCTCCAGCTGCTAAAAATAGATCCCTAAATCAAGGGTTGCCTTTGTATTTTTCCTTGGGAGGAGTAGCCCATGCATGCAAATCAACTTTGATCGGTCTCGGAGGGAACCGATCAACTCAACTGCACATGCAAGAGCCTACTCAACTGCTGGGAAAAAATGCGCATTTCTGGGAGGGAGCTAGACTAGATGCCCAAGAGATTTGTGTAATTTCTAGGTAGAGAAGTTGACTACTGCCCAAGATTGTGCAATTCCTGGGCTGAGCATCCATGCTGGGAAGAATTGCGCAATTTTCTTAGTGAATCTTGACTGGTCGATTTGTGCAATTCTGGAGCCCAGTAGGCTGCCAGACATAATTGCACAATTTCTGGAGGGAAGGCTAGTTGCCCTCTTGAATTGTGAAATTTCTTGAGGGAGCTACTCAACCGGTAGCTAGACCAAGTTTGGAAGAACAACCTATTGGGGGAATGGAACAAGCTCTGATGGACATGCTATCATTCTACAAGAAAATCACTGAAGCTTGTGTACTTGACGAAGGAAGACATGCTGTTGTGAAAGGTTGGTAGGCAAGCTCTAAAACGAAGCTAAGGATAACATTTTGAGGGTGGTTGTAGCCGCTACAACACTTGGCGACACATTGGTAGAACTCCAGCTCTCTGAATGGACCTTGTTCGTGAAAAGCAAGTCTAACACCTCCAGAAGTATTGTTCAGTTCTCAGTTCATCTTGGTTTCACACTAGCTCGATTGTAAGATGTAGGATCTGCCAAGATCTTGGTTAATTGACACATATTTCAAGCCAAGGCAACACAGTTGTTTCGAATGGGGCTGAGGGGCATAATGATGCACAAGCAATATAGTCATCAAAGTCTTAGTTTCATCTTTGGTGTTGCTTCACTGCCAGCAGGCCTGGACAATACCTTGGCGTAGTCACATAGGAATACAAGCATGGCTTCACTACCAGCGAGCCTAGTCAGTACCCCGGTAGAGTTACTTGCATCACCTCTTTGCATAGGAAGTCTTTCCCTTCTTTCACCTTATTTATTTTTCTTTTTTTGAAATTTTCACTTTTCATTTTTTTCATTTTCACAATTGTGCCTAATACTTATTCATTTGAGAGGTGGAAGAGGGATCCCGACTTATTGAGAGCATAAGAGGTTGTTCCTGTAGAGAAGTAGTTTATTGTACCTCTGACATGCTTGTTAAGGTTTCCCCCCTCACCTTACTCTACTTGACTGAGCTGACAAGGGTTAACCCAAAAACAACCGACTAGAGTAGGTGACACTAGTTAGCGTGCAAGCATTGTATTTTTACCAAGTGATCCAAATTGGATCCTAAAACGCTCTCTCATTTTTCATGAATTCTTAAAAATCATGCCAAAGTTTCAAAGTCTTATAAAGTTCAAGCTTATCAGAGATATCCTCGTGATAATGGCAATTTGTGATCAATGCGGAGCAACGAGGACCCTTGGTCAAGCGTGCAGACCGTTGGCCCATGGTAACGCGCGCTGGCACAAATTGGAAAAAATAGAGGTTAATTCGAGAAAGGAGGATAGTTTCTAATATGCGATTAGTGACAAACCCCTCAAAGAAGGATGTCACAGGGAAAACCCCACAAAGAAGTATAAGCCCCGAGCGCCCGCACCTGGAATATTATGAAATGCGGAAAAGTAATTAATTTGGTTCCGACGGAGTGGGATTCCACAAAACGGGTAGGATATCGGAAGGGCTTGAGTTGGTAAGTGGTTTCAACTGAGTCTCATCTGATGCCACACATCGATTGCCATGCGTCTGGCAGAAGAGAGAGAAAACTACTCACATCGGACGGGTAACCATTGTGGTACTTAGCCACCCGATATGAGTGATGACCGTTGAATTTGGAGACCCCAGATCAATGGTGAAGACACATTCCGATGGATGACCAGATTTGACGGGGTCAAGAGGAAGAATTGTAAAGGATTTGAAGTCCAATATGGACGATGCGTTGGTGGAGATTCGTATTTCGCGGGCAATCTTGGAGCAAATGGAAATAACGGTCGTTCAAACATTTCCAGTGAACCTTACACACTCATCCATTACAGAATAAGTGGCCACCTTCCTATGAGGTGTTATGCAGTGATGATTACGCCGAACAAAGGAATTTAGACAGACAGAGGCAGGAAAACTAGAAAGCCGAGAAGTGGAAAACGAACAGTTAGGAAGCCGATGGCTTTAAAGCCACGAACTGACAGAGATAGAGCAAGCAAAAAAGCAGTAAAGAGAGTTAGTTAGACGCATAAAGCTAAGAGCAGAAAGAAGGAGTTGAGCTAACCTCCAGAAGCAAAGGCAGCATCGAGCTAGACAGAGCCAGAGAGATTCAGAGAGTCTGTGTACTCTAGAGAAGGCTTGAGAGGTTCAAGTGAACTCCTATGTATATGTCTGTCATGTATGAGTCTCAGATTGGGCTCATACTACTGTGACCAATAGAGTTCGAGTTTCAGTAAGAAGAGTCTGTGTACTCCAGAGACTGGGGGGATCCAAGTACAGTCTTTCTAATTCATATTTTTTGTGTGAGACTCAAATTGAGCTCACTATTGTAAAAACTCTACTTTTGAAAACATAATAGAGAGGCCAGCACTGAAGGTTGGACCAGGAGACGTAGCCCAAGAGTACTGGGTGAACTCCTTATTAAACTTGTGTATTTACATGTTTGCCTGTTATGTTTTCTCTAACTGCTTTAGTGTCTGTGTATTTCGCAATCTTATTGATCCGTTGCATAAAATAAAATAGGCACATCCATGCACATGAGTTTGTAATACCCCAGTTGTTTATCTTAGATCAATTTTAGATCAAGTGGTATTAGAGCACTAGGTTGCTAAGGTTAGACAAGCTTGTGTTGGATTTTTTTGTTGAATTCTAACTAGATCAAAGCGTAAATTAGGAGAAGGAGAGTTGGTTGAAACTAACCTAGAAATTGGAAGAGTCTATCCTAAGAGGAAAATGGCCAAAGAAAGTCCCTTGGAATCAAAACCTGAGTTCATGGATAATTTCATGACCATGAGGGTCATGGTAGAGGAAATGTATAGAGAATTTAAGAAAGGTGGAGAGGAAGATTCATCAAACTCCAAATAGGATAAAGGAGCAGAAGAATATCTCCTCCATGACCACTCTAAAGGCAAAGGGAAATAAGAAAAGCTTCCCACTCCTCCTGATAACCCTGAAAATAAAAAGAAGACATCTTTGATTAAATTAGATGTTAAATTTGATTTGCCGATATATGATGGAGAGTTGAATGCAGAGAAGCTGGATAATTGGATTAGACAGATTGATGTGTATTGTAGGGTGTAGAGCATTGATTCAAACAGTAGTAAGATTCAGTTGGCCAGCCAACACCTTGGAGGCACTACCTTGGCATGGTGGGAAGGAAGGACATAAGCTGAAATGAAGAAACATGGTAAAATTCTTTTTGTCTGGAGTGAATTTGTTTCTGCAATTAAAAAACAGTTCTATCCACTAGCTTATATGCAGCAAGCCATGATGAGTTGGCAAGCTCTTTGACAATTGAAAGGGCAAAGTGTACAAAGTTACACCCAAGAATTTAGGAAAAGAGCTTTGATTCTAGGAATTTCATTAGACTCACCTGAAACTTTACTGAAGTATATAGGTGGTCTACACAACTATTTAAAGCATACCATTCTCATGTTTAATCCCACTAACATAGATGAGGTATCTATTTAGGCTACACATCTAGAGGCTAGAGGCAAGAATGTGAACCCAGAAGTTGGGGGATCATCAAAACCCACTGCAAGTAAGAACAAGGAAAAGAGAAAGAAGAAATGGAAAGAGAGGAAGGAAAATGCTGTATAAAAGATCAAATCTTCGTGCACTTACTACAAGAAGGATGGGCATGATGATGAACACAGTTGGATTCTGCATCCAAAGCTGAAACCCAAGAAGTGTGACGACAAAAAGAAGAAGAATACTATAGCTATTCAAAAATATTTGGGGTCAGACTCAGGGGATGAAACAAGAATCACAACCATAGGTATAAAAGGTAAAAATGCTGAAGCATCAACTAGTAATTCTTCACAATCTACTGATAATGAAGAAAATGAGAGGAAACGACATGAGATTTTTCATATTAGAGTTATTTCCAACATCAAACGATTGATACTTTGTTTGGTAGTGGCTCACAAGTAAATTTCATTTCTGAACCAATTGTAAAGAAGCTGGGATTACTAACCACACCTCACAAGAAACCATATCCATTAGGTTGGTTATGTGATAAAGCACAGCTACAAGTGACTAGACAATGTAAACTTAGGTTTTCTTTTGGGTCAAAATTTGTAGATGAGGTTGAGTTAGATATT
>APFE031122494.1:0-16655 GCA_000404065.3 Pinus taeda
TGACAAGCATGGGGATGGCTTCACCATCAATGGTTCTAATCAGAACTGAACCATTGTCATTGCATTTATCCATAGTGTAGGGTCCCAGCCATCTTATCCTCAGCTTGCCTTTGAAATCTTTGTATCTTGAATCATAGAGTAGTGCCCAATCTCCCTCTTGGAATTGCTTCTCCTTGATATTTTTGTCATGCCATATCTTTATCTCAAGCTGAACTACTTTTGTATGGAGAAAGGCTTGCAATCTGTATTCATCCAATCCATTGAGCTGAAGTAATCTCTCCTTCTGTGCATGGTTGAAGTCTAGGTCCAGCTGAGATGCCATCCTTAGTGTATTGAATTCAAATTCTATTGATAGCAAAGCCTTCTTCCCATAGACCAGTTTGTAGGGTGTGAACCTGGTGGTGGTCTTCCATGTGGTGTTGTAGGCCCAAGTGGCCTCAACTAATCTGTCCGCCCAATATTTTCTGTTGTTGCTCACTACCTTGGTCAGGATCCCTTCTAGTGCTCTGTTTGACCTCCACTTTCCCATTGGCTTGTGGATGGTAAGGGGTGGAAGTCATGTGCTTTATCTTATGATGTGTGATCAGGTCTTCAATCAGATTGGAAGTGAACTAGCTACCTTGATCTGTGACCAACTCTCTTAGATACCCAAACTTGTAGAATATGTTTTCTCTCAAAACATCAGCTACTTTTTCCTTTGTCGCTTCTTTGATTACTTTCGTCTCTACCCACTTTTTGCTACCAAATGACCTCCACAAGGCTCGTCATGACAGGTTAGGAGGATGTCAAAGACTTCCTCCTTCCTAACACATCTTCTAAAGATTTTATCTGGGCCAATTTTGAAGAGATTGCCCCCAATCAAGGTGAAAGGGGCACTTTTCCTTACTATCTTTCTCTTCTCTTTTAAGGACAAGCGTGGTGGGAACTGTGCTGAAACCAAGTAGTTTGCTATATTAACAAATCATGGAGAGAGTATTAAGATATAAAATAGATGTTCATCTAGAATTTGGTCATCCACCATTCCTTCTTCACCTGCAAGAAAATTTAATCTAGACAAAAAGTCAGCAACAACATTTTCTTTACCAGGCTTATCAATAATGGTCAAATCAAACTGTCGCAGTAAAAGCAACCATCTAATAATGTGAGAATTTACATCTAGTTTGTTCATTAAATATCTAATTTCAGCATGATCAGTGTGCACAAAGGTTTTGTTAGTGCCTAGATTTACCTCAGGTTGAAAAAGGCATCCAGGACCAACATCAAACCACGCTCAGCCTAATAGCTAGCCCTACCAGGTCAGGAGAGGGCTCTCTCTGGGTCAATCTCAGCAAATTATGATCATTAGGGGCTTGAGATGACTGATATAGCTACTGATATTAGGCTAGGTATAGGTACAAAGGAGTTTGATTGAATAAATTGATGATTTTGTGGGCTCTAAGGGAAAGGAAGATCTTGGGTGCAGGGAATGAGGCTCAATCTTGCAGGGATCTCAATGGGGCAAGGTAGGCAACTGTATTTGGCACTCTAAAACAAGTGAGATGGATGGATCAAACAAAGGAGGATTTGAAGAGGGTAAGAGAAGACATGGATCGTCTCCAAATAGTTGAAAATATTAAAAACTAAAGCAAACTTCAAGTAGAGCACCGCAATTTCAATGTATTCTACTTACACTCTTGTTTGATTTAGCTGAGAAGAAATAAAAAAGAAATTATATGCATAACACATGAATAAATTCACAAAGACATAAGAAATCATTGTACCAAAACAAATTCCATAGGGATCCCAAAGAGTATTGCAAACCCTAGTCCCAATTCCTTAGCCAAAATACTGATATGAGTGTACAATGAAGCTCCTTGCTTTCTCTAGAGTCCAACCATGCTAATGACTGAAAAAATACATAATATAGACAATGCATAGCTCATCCTTGCCTCTAGGGGTCGAGCTCACATTTTTAGGAGCTGATCCAACTAATTCTAAACTAGGAACTAGAAATCAGGCAATGAAACAACATGCCTCTAGAAACAAGGGAACTGATTCATTCAGTTTCAAACAACTTTTTTAACTCATGAATCTACCTAACCAAGTGAAAATTTGACATATTTACATAATGATCCATCAATTTACATGAAATTGCATCACAATTTGACATTAAGAAAGTGAAAAAGTCAAACTTTCCGAAACCGGGCGAAAAACAGAGCAATACTTGGTCAAATTGGCAAAATTTCCTCTATGTGCCACGCCTAATTCTCTGTGCACCGCGCCTGTTTGGACCCACTTTTGAAGGCCTTCCTAACATCCAAATTAGCTCCAAGTATGCTTGTTGGAAAGGTCTACCTATCTACTTTCCAACCCAAGTGGAATTTGTTAATTTGGGCTTCATTTGCTCTATCCAAAATCAAATCTTCCAAGATTGCTTCCTGTGTGTCAAAATAAGGGCAGTAAGATCATTTGTTGAGTGTTTTTGACCTTTTTGAGGGCTCAAAACCTGCCCAAATTTCTTGGCCATAGATAGTAAAGCATAATTCTTCATGAAAAATCCAAAAATACTGAGTTTTTGTGATTTAGAGGCTCCTAGAAAAAGCGAGCGCCACGTGGCGCAACGCATAGGGCAGAAATTCCTGTTTATGTGCCAAAAATTTTCAAAAATGCAAAAAGTGCTCCAAATTTTTTGAAATTTGGGCTGAGTCTTCTCTATCAAGAGCTATGTTGGGCCAAGGAAGCCTCAGCCAATATCCAAAGTTGATCATGCTCCATTCGCCTCTTTGATGCCTTCTTTAATTTTGCCTTTAAACTCCTTATTCTTGCCTGCAAACTTTGTTCCTCGCCATATAATGAAAAGCCATGTGTCTCAACAAGTTTTTCTCCTTGTTGGCCTTCTCCAAAAATATTTCTAAGTGGATATTGACTCTCTCAAACCAAGACTCCCGATCGGCACTGATCTCTTGCTCAAGTGGAGTGAACTCCACCCTCCTCCTTTGAGCAGCTTGGCAATTCTCCCGAAATTTTTGCAATTCCATGATCACCTGCTGATCTTCAAGTTGCTTATTCCTTTGCTCCAAGTATTTTATGATCCACTTAGCCCTCTCCAAGTTGAGGGACAAGGCCTTGATGTATGTCTGCTGCTCTTGGATGATTTCTTTGAGATTTGTGTTTTGTGGGCCCGTATCTATATCATCATCCTCAATAAGAATAAAGTCCCGCTCACCTGAATGCCCCTCATCCTACATTGGCCTCTTTCCTTTGTCCTAAACCTGTGGTGCTGATGATGGAAGCGAGACCCCTTCCACCCCATGTGGAGATAATACTCGCTTTGCTGCTACGACCAACTGCCTAGTGCTCTTCTGATAAGTGATAAACACTGGGATACTGGCGACCTGTGTCTCATGACCCTCATGTTGATAAGAAGGTCCACATGTCTCATGCAAAGCCTCTAAAGGTCCCCGAAGGAGCTACGAAAAACTTATGAGAGATGAAATCCTCCCAAGTGATGCCCTGTAAGCCAAGCTGATGGATTAACACAATTTTGATGAGAGAAAAATGGTAAATACTGTTGAACTGCTGCTGAGGAGTTTTGTGCTGCACTAGAGTGGTCGTCTTTTCAATATTTTGGCACATAAAGTAAGGGATGTTCATCATCCGTACTAGGGTAAAATGCATCATCAGCCTGATATGATAAGCATACAAACAGGAGAACCGGCCCTCACAGCTGAAATACTTCATGATCAGTTTCATTAAAGGAGCATATTCATCTCTGAGGTACCAAAAAGGAAACACCCTCTTGAGCTGTCTCAAAACACCGAGCTAGGTGTATGGTTCATAATGTTGCCGGTCAATTCGCTGCCTCTTGTTCCATTGCTCTCCAATGTTGGGAATACCGATTGCTAGTGAAATGGATTCTGGTGTTAATGTGAAAGTGACACCAGCTAGAGTGGCCTGACCATCATGTAAATGCAGCAAAAATAAGCAGGCCAACTCATGGTGAAACTGAATGCTAGCAACCTTCTCACAAAATTAATAGCAGGACTGGTGTTGGAAACAAGAGATGGCAAGTGGGCAGGCCTATAACTCAGCAAGAGTGGTTGGTTCTTCTCGAATATGTTTGCCACCTCTATGAGACCTCATGGGTGCATGTACCTCTATTGGTGAATCACTGTGTGTCTCCTCTTCATACTCATATGAAGGATCAGATGCCATCTCTGCTAGTGGATAAACTGTCTTGGAGCTGCTTTGATGAGAAGTAGGTGATTGTGATGTTTTTGACTTTTGCTACCAAGGGAAACAGTGATATGAGGGACTGTGGAGGGGCAAAACAGTGAGGGATTTAGGGACTGTTGGGGTAGGGTTTAGTTAAGGGAACAGGAAACTAGGGAAGGATTTATTAGTTTTTATATAGGACTAGGGTTTGGGAGTGAAAAATTATTTGGGATTTTTGGGAAATAGGAATTCGGATATGGGATTAGTGAACTTTAGGGATATGTGAGTTTAGGGATAGGGAAATCAAGAGAAAAATGGAATAAGGGAGTGGTGAGGGAATAAAGGATGGGCTTGGTAGCAAAACAATAGTTTGAAACCCTAGGCAGCAATTTGCTTTGAGAAATTTCAAAAGATAGGGTTTGGTTTCTTTTGAACACTCACCATACAATGAACACCATCAAACCACCATCAAATTTGGATGAAAGTAGCGACAGAGGGTTAACCTACTTGAACAAGTGATGATCCACAAGTTTCGGGCGATTTGGAGCAAGTTTTGATAGTTTCGGGCTTTTTGGCTGCGTGTGCCACAGATCCAACCCAATGCGCCGCGCCTAGTGTATGCACCACGCCTATGCAAAACTGAACTGGAGGTTGAAGCCCAATGTGCCGCGCCAGTTATGTCTACCGCGCCACCTTCCCAGTATGCCGCGCCCAATGACTTCGAGCAATTTCACCAATTTTTCCTTGCTCAAACCCAAAACGACTTTACTTTGCTTCCAAGAGTGCAAATGAGCTTTAAACATTTGGAGACATGAATTATACATGGAGCATTTAAATTTTTTATTGATAAAACCCACTTTCATAATGTTTTGAAAATGACTTTATTTTAAAACTCTATTTTTGGACTTTTTCACCTCATTTGAGCTTTGTAATGAACAAAATGACCTGTGCTTTGCTTGTTTTGCAAGGGGTTGGAGCTATTGGGGCTAGGGAAAGTGACCAGGGTTACAGATGGAGGGATTTACAATGAATAAAATAAAATTTCATGATTTTTATACAATAAAAGAAAAAGTACTCTTTTACATTTCTGAGCACTTGATGATGAAATTTATTGATGTTGGAACCTCCTCATGTGCCTACTAGTTGTTATTGGACACTTTGAAACACATTTTGATGAAACCATAGACCTAAATGACAATGAAACCCTAAAACAAAACCTTGCAATCTTTAAGAAAAAAGATAACTGTATATGCTTTTCAATGAACAAACATGAGCCAGCAAGTAAATGACATGAGGGAAAAAGTAGGAGAAACCACTACCGTCAAATGATCCATGCACCTAATGGAATGCAGCTGACTACGCGAGACACATAATATGAAATGCAACAAGAAGATTTGATCTCTGACGAAGGGATGAAGATACCGACACTAACAGGTTTGATAGCCTGTGATATAATGTTTGAATTTGTTTAAGGAATGGAAGACAACTAGGAGTTCCTTCTCAGTCACTCTATAGTTAACTCCGCCTTTGACAAGTTTTGGCTTATAAAGTATATCGCATAAGGTAACTTTTCATCAATTTTTCCTAAGGCTGCTCTTATTGCTTTTTCGAGGCATCTGTGTGAATGTGGAAAGGTAGGGCCCAGTTTGGGCCTCTAAGGATTGGGGCAGTCACTAACTTGCTCTTCAAGGTATCTAGGGCTTCTTGACAGTTTTCTGACCATATGAACTCAACATCTTTGCCTAAGAGGCCAAACAAAGGAGAGGCTAGCTTGTTGAAATCTTTAATGAATCTCCTGTAATACCCAACTAAGCCTAGGAAACTTCTAACATCTCTCACCTTTTGAGGAGGTGGGACCCTTTGGATGATGGCAATTTTGTTGGGGTCCACCTGCAGTCCTTGCTGAGATATTGCATGACCTAACGCTATCCCTTCAGTCATCAAAAATTCACATTTTTCCAGACTGAGGGATAGGTTCATCTCAATACACTTGTCTAGAACTTTTCCTAGGTTTAGATAAAGCTTCCTGAAAGTCAGAACCATAAGGAGTAAAGTCATCCATGTATATCTCTACTGCATGATGAACTAATTCAGAAAATATACTCAATATCACTCTTTGGAAAGTGGTTGGAGCATTGCGCAAACCAAAAGGAAGGACCTGATATGAAAAAGTACCCCAAGGAAAAGTGAAAGTGGTCTTATCTTGGTCTTCTGGGCTGATTCGAATCTGATTGTACCCGCTAAACCCATCTAGGAAGGAGAAAAACGTTTTTCCTGCCAGAGCGTCTAACACTTGATCTATGAAAGGTAAAGGAAAATGGTCTTTTTTAGTGGCTTTGTTCAATTCCCAATAGTTGACATAGATTCTCCACTTACCATTTTTATTTAGAACTAGCACCAAAGGAGAGACCCATTCACTATCAGAGATGGGATAGATGAATCCTGCATCAAGCAATTTCTGCAGTTCTTCCTTAACAATATCTTTAAGTGTTAGATTCATCCTCCTTTGAGGCTACCTGAGTGGTTTTCACTCTTCCTTGATGTATATATGATGAGTACATACTGAAGGGTGCACTCCCTTCATCTCCTTATAACTCCAGGTGAAGGAATATAGATGTTTTCTCAGTAGGCTGCACAGTTCCTTCTCCTAGGAAGTAGATAGGGATGGATTGATTTTCAAGGTTTTGTCTGGGCCGAACTCTATATTTTTGACATGGGGAGAAGTAGGATTAGTGACACAGATATCAGTTGAGGGTTTGTTTTGGGTTTCTCTCACTATGTCTTCTAATGGTGATACACTGGGAAGTGGATTCTGAATCAAATTTTCAATCATATCATCCTCATCTCGTTGTTTTCCCCCCATGGAAATTTCTAATGCACAAAGAAGTGCAGAATAAACTTCATCCTCATCTTCCTCTTCCAACCAAAGAGGTAGATCATGTTCTAGCAAGTTTTGAGCAAGAGGATATAGGATTAACTGCTTGGACATGTGCCCGTTCTTTATGGTCATGTTCCCAGCTCGACAGTTGATGTAGGCATCAGCTGTAGCCAACCAGGGTCTTCCTAGAATGAGAGGATACCCAGTGAGATTTGCCTTTGGCTGGACAACTAAGAAATCAGTAGGGTATTCCCAGGAATCAATGGAGACCATCACATCTTCCACAATCCACTCAGGGGTCACAATGGAGCAGTCTACCAACTGTAGCACGGTCATAGTTTTCCTCAAGCAGCCCTGGAGGTTAATTTTGAGCATCGTGTCCTTTGTCATCACATTAATGGTAGCTCCTAGATCAATCAAGGTATGCAGGATCATTGTGCCACTGATGTGAACATCAACTATTGAGCTTCCAGGGTCCAGATATTTTGGATAGATTACCTACCCCAACATTAGGTCAAGCAGTTGTCCTATGACATTGATGGTTGGGGCATCTCTCTTGCACCTTCCTGGATGCCTAAATCACTTCTCTTTGATCAACCTATTGTAGATAGGCACATCTTTTATGGCTTGGAGAAGTGGTATATTCACACATAAATGTTTCAATTCTCCCAGGAGTTCAGTTTCTTCTGGGGTAGGCTGGACTGTCACGAACAGTCTCTCAGGAAAGGGTGGATTTGCTTTAGGTTCGCTTTCCTCTTTATCTTCCTCAACCTTCCTAGGTGGAGGCTGGCTATCTGGGAGGACTTTCCTAGATTGCAAGTTGATTTCTTGAATCTCCACAGCATAAGTTGGGCATGATGGTTCCCCACTATACACTTGATGAGCCTGTCTGTTTTCCGGGTTCGGATTTGGCTAGGCAGGAATTTGGGGTTGCTTTGGTGGAGCAGAAGGTAACAGTTGTGGTTGGGTAGGTGGTGGAGGCATAAGAGTGGGAAGAGAGTTGTATTGGGGCCTCCACCCCTAATGAGATGCATTCCATTGAGGCTGCAGCTAAGCATAGGATTGAAATGAATGGGTGGTTGGTTGGGCATGATATTAAGATGTGAAGGACCAAGGAGTTGGTGTGGACCAGGAAAGATGAGCAGGGGGCCCCAAGAAGGTATGGAGGGCACTTGGTTGGGGTTGTAGTATGCCTGAGATGTCCCTTGAATCCCCTACTACTATGGTCTAGGTCCATGCGGCCTTCTTTGGTTTATGTAATAGATTTGTTCAGTGACTCCCTCAGCCCCTTGATATACAACTTTAAGTCCGGGCAAGGAAGGGCACTTATCTGTATAATGATTTTCTTCACAAAGTGAACAAAACTCTATAGAGTTCAATGGGAATTCATTCCTAAGATGCCTCTTGGTGCATCTAGGGCAAAAAATGGCCAAAGCCCTCTCTGCTTCCTTTTGTTTTCTTTTGATATGTAAGGTGTCCATTTGCATGGAAAGAGTCTACAACATCTCACTCTTGAAGTCTTCCAGCGTGTTTCCGATTTATCCTTTAATGGATGAGTTGGAGGGAGAGATACTGGCTATGGGTTGACTCCCCCTACCTTTCTTTCTGGCTGTCCTAGAATGGTTTCTAAAAATACTCTTTATGTCCTCATAGGGTAGTTGGTAGATGTCTCCCCCAGCCAGCAGATGGAGGGTGTCTAAAAGATCGTCCCGAATTCCCCTAAGTAGGACCAACTTCAGAGACTCAGGCTCAAGTGTACACCCGGCCCTTTTGTAACTGAGCTAGAACCTCTCTTCATAGTCTTCCAAGGACTCATCACTTCCTATGGTCATTCTAAAAATTTCTTCTTTAGTATCTTTTGACCTATAATAGTCTTGATACTTGTTGTTAAAGGCTTGCTTCATATGAGCCCAGGTTGTGATGCTATTGTCAGGTAATCCCATGAACCAGCGTAGTGCTGCATCCTTGAGAGTATAAGGGAACAGTTTCAACTTTTTCTCATCTTCTGCATAGTCATAAGTTCGATAGATGACAGTAAACTCGAATAAGAAGGTGTCAGGATCTTCTGTTGTCAGACCATGGAAATCTTATATTCTTCATTTTGGTGTCCCCATTGGTCTCCCGAATGGAAAACGTGCCCTATATTCTCTCTCCATTCCCCCTAATATTTATGTTTTCAGCCATTGGCTCCAAAGGAATGTTTTCCTCTTCCTCTTCCCCTATTGGTTCTTCAAATATGTCTTGATTTTCACCTAAGGGTTCTTCTTGATCGCAACTGTCGAAGAAGAGAGAAGGCTGACTGTGTGAAGCAGTGGGGGCGTTGGGCAAAACTTTTCTTGAGTTATCACTATTCCTACGAGGCATGAAAGGAAATATTTTTGGTTGGTTTTTGTTTCTTTTTCCCCACACTGAAAGTACCTGCAGAAACTGAGATTGATTGAACAAAACAGATTGCAACTAACTGAAATGAACTTGCTGAAATGAAATTTGTAGAATTAAGGAGGAAAGTAAGGAAATGTAGAACTGAAGGGAAAGGAATGACTAGTCTACTTTAGTTGAAATGAAATTTGCAGAATTGAAAAGGAAAGCAAGGAAATGCAGAACTTGAAGGAAAATAAAGGACTAGTCTACTTTGCTGAAATAAACTATTAGCAGAATGTTGCAATAGGAAATAAGAAATTAGTAATCACAAAACACTTTAACTCTTCCCCGGCAACGGCGCCAAAAAAAGTGGTGAGCACCAGTATTGCAACAATAATGCTACAACTCCTGGGCTGCCTACTTTACTCTTATCAACCTAGTAGTTCGTAACAAACTTGGAAGCGCCGGTGTTGTATGCACAAGTACTAGTTCTCACTGCAGGTTGTCAATTGGTCAGCTAGTGCAAGATCACTAGGAGCTCAAGCCAACTTCTATGGATTCCAGAAGAAGCTCTATATGTGATGGAAGGAAAGAAATATTACTCTACAGATGTTATTCTAACTACAGGAAGGAGAAAGGCTGAAATGTAAAGCAAACCTAGTAAACCCTAATTAACCAAATAATTCTACTTTTGCAGAAAGCACTATGAAAACCATGAAAGGAATGTCATTACCTGCTCAAGGAAGTAAGCAACATCTAACTATGCTATTTCTGGAAGTAACTAAGCAAAGAACATATTTTGGATTTTTATGTATTTTTATGTGAAATTGACATGCATGTAATTTATTGTGTGTGAATGTGACAGCAAATAGCTAGCGTTGAAGGGTGGTTTTAAGACTTGAGAGGATGTAGGATGGTATGGATGGGTCCTAGGAGGTCTCATGTGGCCTTCTGGAGGCTTTTACCACACTCGGCCTTCAAAAGAAAGCCTACAGGAAAATCTACAGGAGGACACAGGAAATCTACAGGAGGAAAACAGGGAAACTACAGGAGGCCTACAGGAGGAGGCCGAGAGCAGTTTTCACTATTTTTAGGGTGTGATAGTGGGTGAAAAAGGTAGACAAAGCTTGGAATGAGGTCTTAGGGTGCCTATGCTCTACCATGAACCACTAGGAGAGAGAAAGATGATTGGATTTGCTCAAGGAGAGAGGAAGAAGTTCTAAGAAAAATGCAGGAAACTAAGACAGAATTGAGGTGAGGTTTGGGAGACCAATAGGGCATGGATCAGATGGAGGGGGTGATTTCTGATAAGATGGACTATTACTGGAAGAGATTTTCTGCATAGAAACTCATATTCAACCAAGGAAATCAAGCAACAAGTGAAATGAATGCATTTAGGAAAAACAAAGTTTTGCATAAAAAGGGTCTAAACTATGGTCTACAAAATAAAATGCTGAGAAATACTGTAGTAAAGGAAAGCATGAAAGAAGACTATTAAAAATTAGGAAGTGAGCATGATGAAGAACATCTAAAGAAAAGAAAAGCTAGACTATTAATCTACTAAAAAGCTGTAAACACTAGAAGTCCTATGAAGGAGGAAAATCTGTGTTTTTGGGGCAGCAAGAGGGTCTTTACCTCAAATCATGGTCCCAAAGGGAGGAAGAGAGGCCAAGGCACTGTTTCTAGCCTTTTGAATCTTTGTTGATAACTGTTTAACCTACTTCAAAAAGCACAAATGGAATAAAACTACTAGATCATCAAAAGCAACCTATTCTTAACCACAAAAGAAATACATCTAACAACAAACTTATCTACAAACTGAAACAAAGAATACAGATACAAGTAAAGAGGAGTTTGGTTTCTTGGATTAGGCCCTAACCCAAGAGCTTCAGCCCTCTGAGGTAACGCAGTGCTAGCTCAAAAAGGATTCCATCTTTATTTTCAAAACAATAGCAAGATTACATGAAACTGTCACAAAAATAAGCTCGAAGTTTGAGCTGAGTTTACATAAGCAAAATTCCAACAAAAATCTGACTCTAGTGAGGCCCTAAGACTCTCTACTTATACAAATGAAGCTACCAATAGCTTCCTTAAAATCAGGGAGGCTTGGCTCCCAAAACTTGAGATAATCATTTGTCATCCTCCACTTGTTCAGTTGCCTTCTAGTGCATGATTCGGCTGCTTGTACTCTAAGCTGAATGAAGGGGAATTCAAAGAGGGGAGTAATAAATGAGGGGGATTCCCTCCTATAAGTCCTCTCCTTTGTCCACTTCAAGTTATTTCCACCATTTTTCCACTGGATCCTTGACTTTGACCTCAAAATCCATCAATAATATACATTAAACACATGTTAGACCACATGGCACAATAACTAACTCAACTCACTCTATAAGCATAAATATAATTACAAAATCATACAATAAGCTAAGAGAATGGTTGATTTGACTAGGTTAGGAGGTAAAATGAGCCCATATAATTACCCATATATGAGGCTCATCACATAATCTTTGAGATCATCCATGTTTGCATCAACATTCATCATATAGTCTCATTGTCATCATTCCTCATTCCCATCTATGGAATCTTTTCTGAAACTCTATTGCAATGTCATGAAATGTCTTCCAACATTCCCATCACCAATTTCATCTACCTACTACGCATGATGAGCAGTGAATGGAGCCAACGTTGAAATTTCTTCAAATTGTTCTTGTATGCAACGAAATTTGACATGGCTAGACTAGGAACATGCCTTGAAGGTATGGGAGGGTTTCAAGACTCAAGTATGCTTGACATCCCCACATAATAGTTGAGATCACCAACGTTTGCATCAACGTTCATCATGTAGTATCATTTTCATCATTCCTCATTCCCATTTATGGAATCTTTGTCCAAACTCTCTTGAAATATTATGGAACTTCTTCCAACCCACCCATCACCAATGTCATCCACCGACGTTGCTCAGTGAGCAGCGAATGGGGCCAATGTTGAAATTTCTTCAAATTGTTTATGTATGCATAAAAATTTGACTTAGACTAGGTGCATGCATTGACAGTATGAGAGGGTTTTAAGACCAACAGACACCATTCTCATCATCATCGCCATCATCTTTTTTTTCATTTCCATCATGTTTAGCATCGAGCTTATCCTTTTAGATTTTTGTTTGGCTTCCTATTATGGATTAAGGGAAATAAGGGTTAATTAGGTATGTTATATATGGATAATATATTATAATGATTAAGGGTTAAAGGTTAGATATTTTAGAAGTGCGAGAATAAAATGATTATGGGTTAAGGTTTTTAGGAGTTAAGGTATTTTGTAATTAGGATCGTTGGGGATTACAGTTTAAGATTTATGGGGGTTATAGGTTATGCTATTTGGAAGATAGGCACCAAAGTTATATGGATTTGGTGTATAAAAGTTATGGGTTATTAGGTCTTATAATAATTGGATCGGAATTAAGGGTCATGGGGGTTTTAAAGGTTGAAAATTATATATAATAAGTATTAAATATGAAACATATAAGTGATTGGGAATTATATGGATTAAGTTTTACAAAGTGGGGGTGTGGGGGTGAGTATTTATAGAGTTTATGGGTTACAAAAGTTAATGGCAAGGGGGTTTATGCATAAACAAGTTATTGGTTAAATATTATATTAAATTAATGGTTTGTAAAGTTGAGGGGTTAATTAGTAGGTATATAGTGGTTTGTGATTATAGGGGTTAAGTATTATATGTTTGGGGTTGTTAAGGTTACTAGTTATAGAAGTCACCTTACATGGGTTAATGAATATGAGTAACAAGGGTTATGGTTTGGGAGTTACAAGAGTTAAATATTTTATGGGTTATGGGATATAAGATTAGTAAGTAGAGGTTTTAATCACTAGAGGTTAGATTTTATATAGTTTAGGGATTCAATATTTTATATGTTACATGGTCTAAGGCGATAAGGGTTGAATGTCATGAGGATGTTAGAGGTCATAATGGTTAGGGATTCAAGATTAGAAATTAGGAGTGATAAGGTATTAAGGGTTATGAGATACGTGGGTCAATAATGAGGGCTTATCATCGTTAAATATTTGGGGATAAGTCTTATAAAGGATAAAGGTTATACATGTCACAAGTTATGGGTTAGAGATTATGGATATAAGAATTAGGGGCTAATAGTTAGAAAATATAAAGGCTATAACTTACGGGTGACAATGGTTAAGAGATTTAAGTGTTAGTGATCAGTGCCAATAGGAGTAAGGGGTGATATAAGCTACATGGACTAGCAGTTAGGTTTAAATGTTATTAAGCTAAGGGCTTGCAATCATTAATTAGTAATTAGTGGTTATGGTTAAGCACTAGTATAAAATGAAAAATTAGTGACTAGGTGACTAAAAAAGTTAATCACCATGACTTTTCCAAGCAATCTCAAGTAACCCAACTAAAAACAACTAACATAAATGACTAATTTAGGGTTGGCTTAAAATATACAACTGGCTAATAAGTAATACAACTAAAAATGACTAATTTAGTTTAGGAATAAAAATACAACTACCTAACAAGTACTACAATAATACAAAGCAATTGTTTATGTTAGTCATTTTAATTGTCACATTAGAAATATAAACTTACAAGTGTTAGGGGAATCAAAGGTTGTTATAGGTTGGCTGAGAGGTTATGCTTTTATAAACACTTTTTTATTGGATTACTTGATGATTAGAGTCATGGAGCTAATTAGAATATTCAGGGTCATATCCTTTAATTTAATTCACATGGAATTAAATTCAAAGGATGACATATTATCTAAAGTGGGAATGGGCTTATAGCTAGGTCAAATACATTATGAAGGATACTTGTAAGGAGAAGTGTTGGTTAATTAGTAGATGTCACATTTAATTTAGTTGACGTATTAACTTTTTATGCCTATATACTTTTTTAATTATCAGGGTCATAACCATTGAACTTAGGATACTAGTTTTTAACTTTGGATATCAAGTTGTTTATCTAGTTTGAACATACATTATTATTATTTATCATCCAGGAAGAATTTATTATTGTCATTTATTGTGCTTATACATACACTCATGGATTTACGACACCAATATTATTCTTCTTTTTGAGTTGTGAGGATAACTTGGCTCATTTCTAAGCCTTATATTTCCATGAAGAGGGGTACTTTTTATTTTTCATTCTATCCATATATTTCCACTAACATATTTTGCCTTCTTTCTATTATTGGAGGCACAAAAAATTTCCTAGCCTAGCTCTTTAGGGTAAAGCTTACATGTTGAATATTTGATCTTAAACAAAAAAGAGTAATCCAACTACTTCTTTTCAAATATGAGAAGTCCTCTAGCTTATTTGAGAACTATAACAAATAACATCTGAAGGGGAGGGGTCTTAATTTCGGTTTACTTTAAGATTTGGCCAATGGGTTTGTGATCCAAGACAACAAAGGAGATGGCATAAGAAGATATTTTCCCCTGATAATTCATGAGTGAGGGTTGGAACAAAAAATGATCCAAACATTCTACTTTGAAACCTTACCCTACTCTTTAATTTGTTTAAATAAATTTATTGATTTGGGCTTAATGTGTATAAGGTTCTATCTTGAGATGATAACTTGTATTCCTTCTTCATGTTCATCTTTAAAATAAAATAAAAAAATTCCCCTGATTTTAATAATAAAATTTACATCTCTAGCATGAATTAGTTGATTTACAAAGGTTTGTAATGAAAACCAACCTTCCAAATTTTTTCACTCCAAAAATTTGATTTACACGTTATGTTGCTAACGTAGTTGTTGTAATTGTGACTAATTAGGTAGATATGTAACAGGGAAAGTAGAAAAAGTGATTTAGATATGGAATTAAATTCCACAAGCTTGGACTTTTACAATTAAGGGGATGATATTGGAACCCAACCATTCTTCACAAAGCTCCATAAGTTACACAATATGGGTTTGTGGTATTACTAGTTGTGGAAGCTTGGATTATGTGAAGATATTATAGGTTTCTACTCACTTTTGCGGGAGGTTAGTAGCAAGCCAAGAAAGCAGATACCATGAGAGGATTGAAACAAAGCGGTCCATGGTTTTTTTTTGGGGGTCTCTAAGATATTTATGTTAATTAACTGATATTTAGTCTATTAGGGTTTGGAAACAATGGTGGGAATAAAAGCATCGGAGGGCTGGGAATGGGAAAATAGGGAAGGAACATGTTATTACAACATCATAACCATAGTTGGAGTGAGGAGGAGAAATTGGTCATGGTGGCATAGAAGAATTTTGGGTATGAATGAACTCTCTATCTCTCATCTGATTTCTCCTTGATCTGGAACTCATGTCAAACTTCTTGGCTGGAAGATGCCAGTGTGTCAGATTTCACTTTCCCTTCACCTCTTGTCTCTTATTTATTTTATGGTATTGAGCCTCCCTACAATAGCCTTGTGGTTGCATGCTAATAGGATACAACTCACAACATAGCTTACACTTGATTTTTCTGGAGTAAATGCCAAAAATGATAGTGTTGGATGCATTCCCATCTATTGCCAACACAATAATCTCAATTTTTAATGAAGAAATCCTCAATGGTAAATATTTCCATGCCTTCATATCTTTCTTTTATTAATGTTAATGTGCTCAACCTACTTTGAAATCACTTACATGTTCTCAAGTTTAAAAATAGAGGAAATCAAGAAAAAGAAGATGAGGATTAGAATACTCTTCTCTTATTAATAATGTGGGTTATATCTTTAACTTTATCTACTTTCCCAAAATGGTGAATAGTTCCACCTTGGATTTCCACTTGATTAGGGTTGACTATCTTTTCTCCAAGATTTTTCCACCACACATCAATTTTTTATGAATAGAATCCAATATAACCAAAGAAATTTTATCAGATATTGTAATCACATTGCATATGAAAAAATATACACTCCAGTATTTTTATATTCCATAAAATATGGAACATCAAATGAAGAAACAAACCTAGAGGATAATATATCGAAATTTTTCATAGTTCATTCACTTCCTTCTCAACAGAGGACCTGTTATCATCCAAGCAGATAATTCACCACCTAGTAGAATAACTGACAGCATGAATTATTAGTCTTGCCTTAGAGCATTGCATCTATTGGACATTCAAATAAATGATTACCAAGAAATATCTATATCCTCTCCCTTTTGGTGGTTAATGGCCCTTTTCTATTATTTGGGTTTTATTTTAGGCTTAGTTAT
>APFE031122495.1:0-10031 GCA_000404065.3 Pinus taeda
AAACATACCATATGCCCGTAACAAATATCACTATCACCGCTATAACAAAGATCACTATTATTGCTATGTTCCCTCCCCTCTACTGTAAGTACCTCCCTTATCATTGTTACTGCTTTCTGGTTCCCTCCTCTCCACCGTAAATACCCCCCAATGTTGACATCGACTTGTGTTCGTCCATGCATCCCTTCAGATAGACAAAACAGAAATACATATCATAGTTACGTAGAATCACTTTTACTGCAAACGCAAATGATGAAGCGACTCGACTCTTCTCCATCAAAAGCTACATGGTACGGGCACACAACAAAGAGACAATATAAACAGAAACAGAGAACCAACACAAAGTCACAGCTAGACACGAGGAATCACTTTTACTGCAAATAAACATAAAACCTTGAATCATAAGCATTTTATAACATTTTAAACCATATATCCTAAACCCTTAACCCTCAAACCCAAGAATTTTATAACATTTAAACAAGTGTTTTGTGACCTTACTTTAAGTGTTTATTAAAACCATTTACTAAAGTGTTATAAACAATAAACCCTAAACCCTAAGCATTTTATAACATTTTAAAACCCTAAACCCTAAACCCTAAAACATAAAACTTAAACCCCAAACCCTAAAACCTAAACCCTAAGAACTCAATGCTAAAATAAAGTGTTATAAACCTTAACCCCTAAACCCTAAGAATTTTATAACATTTTAACAAGATTTATGCAATTTTTTCTAAGTGATTATTAAAATAATTTACTAAAGTGTTTTAAATCCTAAAGCATAGACACTAAACCCTAAGAATTTTATAACATTTTAAGCCCCAAATCTTAAACCCTAAACCCTAAATAATAACAACTAAACATTTTATAACATTTTAAACCCTAAACCCTAAGCATTTTGTAATGTTTTAAAGCTTAAGCCCTAAACATTATACCCTAAGAATTTTATAACATTTTAACATGTGTTTTGTAACTTTTTTAAGCGTTTATTAAAATCATTTAATAAATTTCCCTTAACCATAAACCCTAAACCCTAAACCCTACACCCTAAACATGCTATAACATTTTAAACCTAAACCCTTTACCATAAACCCTAAACCCTAAGCATTCTATTACATTTTAAACCCAAAAATTAAATCCTAATCATTCTATAACATTTTATTAAGTGTGTTGTAGCTTTTTTTAAGTGTTTATTAAAAGCATTTACTAAAGTTTTCTAAACCCTAAATAATAAACCCAAAGCCCTAAGTATTTTATAACATTTTAAACCCTAAATCCTAAACCCAAAATCTTAAGAATTTTATAACATTTCAAAAAGTGTTTTTTAACTCTTTTTTAAGTGTTTATTAAAAGCATTGACTAAAATATTATCAAACCTAAATGCTAATCAATGAGAATTTGATAACATTTTAAACTATAAACCCTAAGCATTTTATAACATTTTAACAAGCATTTTGTACTTTTATTTTAGCTTTTTTATTAAAATCATGGACTGAAGTGTTATATACCCTAATCCCTAAAACCAAAATTCTAAACCCTAACCCAACACCATAAGCATTTTATAACATCTTAAACCCTAAACCCTAACCATTTTATAAAATTTTAACAAGCGTTTTGATTTTTTTTAAAGTGTTTATTAAAATAATTTACTAAAGTGTTATAAAACCTAAACCCTAAACCCAAATCCATGTGTAGTTTATAACATTTTAAACCCTAAACCCTAAGAATTTTATAACATTATAAACCCTAAACCCTATGAATTTTATAATGTTTCAACAAGCCTTCTCTAAATTTTTTTTGAGTGTTTATTAAAAGCATCTAGAAAAGTGTTATAAACCATAAAACATAAGTATTTTATAATATTTTAAACCCTACACCCTAAACCTTATGAATTTTATAACATTTTAACAAGTGTTTCATACCGTTTGTTTACATGTTTATTAAAATAATTTACTAACTTTTTTTTGAGTGTTTATTAAAAGCATCTAGAGAAGTGTTATAAACCATAAGTATTTTTAATTTTTTAAACCGTAAAACCTAAATCTTAAGAATTTTATAACATTTTAACAAGTGTTTCATACCCTTTGTTTACATGTTTATTAAAATAATTTACTAAAGTGTTATAAACCCTAAACACTAAACACTAAGCATTTTATAACATTTTAAACCATATAACCTAAAAGCTTAACCCTCAACCCCAAGTATTTTATAACATTTAAACAAGGATTTTATAACTTAAATTGTTTATTAAAACCATTTACTAAAGTGTTCTTAACCATAAAGAATAAACCCTAAACCCTAAGAATTTTATAACATTTTAACAAGTGTATTGTACTTCTTTTTAAGTGTTTATTAAATCCATTTACTAAAGTGTTATAAACACTAAATGCCTAATAAATAAATTCTAAACCCTAAACCATAAGCATTTTATAAAATTTTAAACCCTAAACCCTAAGCATTCTATAACATTTTAACAAGTTTTTTGATATTTTTTTAAATGTTTATTAAAAGAATTTACTAAAGTGTTATAAAACCTAAACACCAAATCATAAGCCCTATGTATTTTATAACATTCTAAACCCTAAACCGTAAGAATTTTATAACATTGTAAACCCTAAAACCTATGAATTTGACAACATTTCAACAAGCCTTCTCTAGCGTTTTTTTGAGTGTTTATTAAAAGCATATAGTAAAGTGTTATAAACCCTAATCCCTAAGCATTTTATAACTTTTTAAAAAGCCTTTTACAACATTTTCTAAAGTGTTTATTACAAGTATTTACTAAAGTGTTATAAGCGCTAAACCTTAAACCCTAAACCTTAACCATCTATTAACATTTTAAACACTAAACCATAAAGCCTAAACCCTAAGCATTTTATAACATTTTAACTAGCCTTTTGTAACATTTCTTTAAGTGTTTATTAAAAGAATTTACTAAAGTGTTATAAGCCCTAAACCCTAATTCCTAAACACTAACCATAAACCCAAAACCCTAAGAATTTTATAACATTTTAAACCCTAAACCATGAGCATTTTATAACATTTTGATAAGTGTCTTATAACATTTTAATAAGTGTTATAAACCATAAACCCTAAGCATTTTATAACATTTTAAACCCTACAACCTAAGCATTTAATAACATTTTAAACTCTCCACCCTAAAAATTATACCCTAAGATTTTTATAATATTTTAACAAGCATTTTGTAACTTTTCTTTTAAGTTTTTATTATAATCATTTACTAAAGAGTTATAAACCTTATTCCCTAAAACGAAACTCTTAACCCTAAAAGCTACACCCTAGGCATTTTATAACATTTTAAACCCTAAACCGTATGCATTTTATAAGATTTTAACAAGTGTTTTGAATCTTTTTTTAAAGAGTTTATAAAAATAATCTACTAAAGTGTTATAAAAACTAAAGCCTAAAGCCTAAGACTTGTGGATTTTATAACATTTTAAACCCTAAACCATAAGAATTTTATAACATTATAATCCCTAAAACGTTTTGAGTTTTATAACATTCCAACAAGCCTTCTCTAACTTTTTTTTGAGTGTTTATTAAAATCATTTAGCAATGTGTTATAAACCGGAAACCCTAAGCATTTTATACTATCTTAAAAAATGTTCTGTAATTTTTTTCAAGTGTTTGTTAAAAGCATTTACAAAAGTTTTATAAGCCCTAAACCTTAAACCTTAAATCTCAAGCATATGTTAACAGTTTGAACACTAAACGCTAAATCTTAAACCCTACACATTTTATAGCATTTTAACTAGAGTCTTGTAACATTTCTTTAAGTGTTTATTAAAATAATTTACTAAAGTGTTATAAACCCTAAATCCTGATTTCTAAACCCTAAACCTTAAATCCTAGAATTTTATAACATTTTAACAAGCATTTTGTAACTTCCTTTAGGTGTTTATTAAAAGGATTTTCTAAATTGTTATAAACCCTAAACCTTAGTCATTTTATAACATTTTAAGAATTGTTTTGAAACTTTTTCAAGTTCTTATTAAAAACATTTACTAAAGTGTTATAAACCCTAAACCCTAGACCCTAAACCCTAAGAATTTTATTAAATTTAAAACCCTAAATCCTAAAACCTAAACCCTAAACTCTGAAACCTAAACCCTACACCCAATTTTTTTTATAACATTTTAAAAAATATTTAGTAACGATTTTTAATTGTTGATTAAAATCATTTACTAAAGTGTTATAAACCTGAAACAATGAACCGTAAGCACTTTTTAACATTTTAGACCCTAAAACCTAAACCTTAAGCATTTTATAACATTTTAACAAGTGTTTCGTACCTTTTTTTACGTGTTTATTAAAATAATTTACTAAAGTGTTATAAACCCTAAACACTTAACCCTCAACCCCATGCATTATATAACATTTGCACAATTGTTTGTAACTTTACGTTAAGTGCTTATTAAAATCATTTACTAAAGTGTTATAAACACTAAACACTAAAACTTAAGCATTTTATAACATTTTTAAACCCTAAACCTTAAACACTAAACCATAAACCATAAACCCCAAACCATAAACCCTAAACACTAAACTAAAGTGTCATAAACCTTAGAGCATAAATTCATTTACTAAATTCTTCTAAATTCTAAAGCATAAATATTAAACCCTAATCATTTTATAACATTTTAAACCCTAAATCATAAAACCTAAACCCTAAGCTCTAACCACTAAGCATTTTAGAACATTTTAAACTCTAAAACCTAATCATTTTATAACATTTTAAACACTAAACCAAATCATTATAGGCTAAGAATTTTATAACATTTTAACATGCGTTTTATAACTTATTTTAAGAATTTATTAAAATCTACTAAAGTGTTATAAACCCTAAATGCTAAACACTAAACCCTAATTCCTACACCATAAGCATTTTATGAAATTTTAAAGCCTAAAGCCTAAATGTTAATCATTTTATAACATTTTAACAATCCTTTTGTAATATTTTTAAGTGTTTATTAAAAGGATTTACTAAACAATTGTAAACCCCAAAACCTAAACCCTAAACGTTAAACCTTAAGTATTTTATAACATTTTAAAGCCAAGCACTAAACCCTAAACATTTTATAACATTTTATTAAGCATTTTGTATCTTTTTTTAAGTGTTTACTACAAGCATTTACTAAAGTGTTCTAAACCCTAAAGAATAAACCGTAAACCCTAAGCATTTTATAACATTTTAAACCCTAAGTCCTAAACCCTAAACCCTAAGCATTTTATAGCATTTTAGTAGGGTTTTGTAGCTTTTTCTAACTATTTATTCAAATCATTTACTAAAGTGTTATAAACCGTAAACCCTACACCCTAAGCATTTTATAACATTTTAAACCCTAAGCCCTAAAGAGTTTATTTTTCATGGACTTCATAACTTATCTCTGTTATATGACATGTGTAGATTGATTGTATGTAAACCTAGAGATGATATAGGTCATAAACGGAGTGGTCAATTCCAACCTATCTCAAGGACCAATTACAAGTCTACCTCACATCACTTTGACATCTCAATGTGTTTCAATTTCTGAACCAAGGAAAATGTAGACAATAAAAGGGAAGATGAAGAAAAATGTTTTCATGAACCTAATGCACAGATCTATAATGCACCTAGGGTAACAGTGATAAATAATTTTTCATTAAATGTGGAGATTGATATTGATATGCGCTAAGGGAGCCATGCTTAGTGGTGCAAAAAACAGTTGAAGACATTCTTTGAAGTGATGATTAAGTATCCAACCATAAGGCGTTGCATGGAATTTTGGATGCACTATAGTGACACAATGTCTTAGCTAAGGGGGTGTATTACAATGATTATTTGAACAATAATACTAAGTATAGAGACTAAAGTGTTGTCATATGAGATGATACCTCCCTTGCGCTATGATGGATCCTCCCCCAAGGTCGTAGGGTTGAATTTGAATTTCCCTAGGCATGAGTGGAATTATGCCAATGAAGATTCCCTAGGGTAATATGCCACATGGAACCATAGGGGATCCACCCCTGTGCCAAGAGGAATGATTAAGAAACCTTAAAAAATGAATATTTTGTCTTTAAGGAATCTTTATTTTCCCTTTCTATTGAGACCCCATATGTTCCATAAAATCACTTTCATTGAGAATGATTGATGGGGTGAACATCTTTGAAAGTAAGTAATATTGTGTAAATCGGAGAGAAGATTCCCTACCTATTCCATCAATTGTTGTATAGTTCTCCTCCCCCATCATTTGTCTCCTTTGAGTGGTTTGAGGGGAGTCTCTCTAATTGAAAGAAAAAGAACACTAGTTAGGAGTTGTGGGAGTCATCATTCTCTCCAAAAGGGTGAATCAAATCTTGAGATATGATTGTTAGAGAAGAACCATTTGCACCTCGAAAAATGAAATGGGTAATATCTCGAAGAGAGTTTTCTCCTCTACTTCCATTTCATCCAAGCCTTCTATTTTTACCTAATAACTTGTCTCCATTATGATTTCTTCGAACATTGTCTTCACATCATGCATTTTAGATTTCATAATTGTTATGTCTTCCATTGTGTTATATGGGTTCTTCCTTTTCTTTGTAGAAGTATCTTGGGTGGGCTTGGGTTGTGGCTCCAAGGATTCCTTAGGTAATTTTTAATCCTATTGTAGAGGATCTTGCTCTGCTAAGGGTTCATTTTTCTTATCTTTCTGTGTGGATATTTCTATGCTAAGCCAAAGCATTTTCTTTATCTTAGTTGAAATGGGGCATCTAGAACGAGATGAAGAACGATCATGAATGATCTTATAAATTAGTGAAAATCACGGTAAGAAAACCTTTGGCTCCAATATGAAAATCAACATGCACTTATGGGTTCCATTTAGCCTTGATCCATGCTGCCAAATCTGGTTTTGGTGGCCAAGCACTAATAAATTTGCACATTAAAGTGCGGTCATGCCTGAACTCTATCTGCTCCAAGATTTTATCTCACTTGACGTCACATGTGGGGTTTTCAATGAATTTAGAGATGCAACATCTTGATCTAATTTTGTACATTGTAGTGCCTAAGATTGAGGCATCTTGTCGACCTCTTTGGGATGGATTTCTAAGGAGGTGGGAGGATTGATAAGTTGTTGTTCTTGCCTCCTTCTTCCTACGCTTAGCATCTCCTAAGACTACATTTCGATAGGAGGCTAACCACGCCCTCTTCCTTAGACAAGGAAACCATAAATTGATTAGAATCAAGCTAAAAGTGAAGTACTAGCGAAAAATTAGAATTGGTTGTAAAAAGTCTTAAATCTTATTAGTTGATTTGATTAATTAATTGAGCCCCTCTTTCTTTCATTAATTATTCTATTTATATAGAATTATTTAGTACATTTTATTTATTTATATTTATATTAATTACAAAAAAATAATAAATTTAATATTATTACAAAAGTATTTTTATCTATTATTTAATAATAATAAAGAAACCTAATTCTATACGATAATAAACATGATATGAAACCTAATTCTATATTAATGAAAACCTAACTCTATATTATAAACATTATATAAAATAATTTGAAAAAACAGCAAGCAACACGTGGCCTTCAGGCTGATGAGCCATCGCATGAGGCGGAAGTGTGCTGCTAGTTCAATACGAAAGCAGTTTGTGCTAGCAGTTTGCCGCTAGTTCAGTGCGAAAGCAGTGGTGGTTCAGTTCTCCCATAGCCTTAATCCAGCTATCCAGGTTGAATCGAGTGCCCAAGTTTGATCAACTGAATGAATGAATTCCCTGAATTCATTTTCTTGATGGGATAGGTAATTAGGTAATACACCAGTTTTGAGCTGAAAATTGTAAGTTGGATTTTACTTACGGGAGTCATGGCAGACACAGAGAACAACAGGTGTGAGACGTTATTAGCATTCTACCAGAAATCATTCAAAGATGATAGCGGCCTTTGGGTTCTCAACGAATATCTTACCCGGTATGTGTGTATTCTTTGTAGCCATACATAAAGTGTCATTGACATATATTTTGGACAGTTGAGGCTAATGAATATGCATATTGACCAAGACTACTGAAATTCTATTGAGTGTAATTTGTATTTTCCTTTTAAGACTTGCAAATTCTCACAATTATCGTCGCGATGCTAATTGATCAGTAATGCATCTGCTAATTACCATCGCAATGCAATTATCTGGTGAGATTATCAGAATATCCATATATTTTCACGTATGAATGTTTTGTATTAGGGCTTCCCGTAAGAATCTTTCGTATATGGATTCTTTATATATTCATTATCAATTATCTATTCATTATTAATGCTTATGCAAATGTGGGTGGTTGGTTATCAACGTGGTATGCATAAGTGGTTTACTCACTATCAACATGGTAGTTATAATTCTATTTTCCCAGGATACACGGCTCGATATGCGAATTGTCTTGGCTGATATGCGATGTTTGCCTGACCGTAACAATTTCCGACAGGTATATCCTCGAATACGCGAGTAAATTTCTCGCTATCCGAGCAATCTTTGCTGGATATGCTACATATTTCCGGTCAATGCAGGTTGGGTATGCTGAATATGCGAATTATTTATCAGAAATGCATCTTATCTCCATCGAACAATTTTTTTGAGTTCCCCCTAGGGTTTCACTCATTTTTAGGGATTTATAGCTTTAAGTACAATTTTAGGTGGTACCATATTCTATCCAAGGCACAACATCATTCAAGAATGATTAAATAAGCTAAAAATCCATCATATAAGACATTTATCCTAATTCATTCTCATCCCATTATGCTTGACATTAGAATAATGCATAGGAAAATAGTTGAACACAATGATCCTAATAAAATATTTAGTAGGTGATAAACTCTGCTTTTTCTCACAATGTACTAACTAATGAAAGAGAATAAGAAAACATATGGTTAAATTGGCTTGAGACTTGAACATGTAGAAAATTTATCTAGAGAGAAGAAAGATGATATAGGTTATCTATTAGAAGCCATATGAGAGACACTACATTGGGTTTATTGGTATTACTATAATTGGACTTGAAAATGAACTCATATAGAGAATTATAAAAAGATAATAACTAAGCCCGTGTATGGGTTGTGAAAGTCATCAATTGTGTTTAGCCCAAGTAGCATTGTGATGGACTATTATTATCTCCACCTAATTATTATTTCCATAACTGGTGTGTTGAGTTGATAGTGAATATATTGTTGTGAAGGATTTGATTCATTTTTGACCTACCCTTGTACCTTGAAGAATATAGGGTTTACCTTGGCTAACATCCTCAAAATGGGTTAGGCGTTTCCCCAACATATGTGACTTGAGAAAAGTTCCATTGGGAAAATTTTAATGTAACTTCCCAACAACTATAATGGAATTCAATAGAATAAACTTTAATTAGGTTGACTGAATCTGGAAGATTCTTGGAGAGTTGACTAGATAGAGACATTCCTCCTCAATAATGGTGGGCATAGCTTTAACCCGTCTTGTTGGATGTGGATCCAGATTACCTTGTTTATTTAGAGGTATCACCACATTGGACCCCAGTTCGTAATGTGGCGGCAATGCCACCCATAATATTTGCGTGGCAAGGGGGGTCGAGGGGGACCAGTCCCAAAGCTAAACATAGATGTAAAATTTCCTTGTAAGATGTTATAATGTTGTAGTCAATTTGGGTCATTCATTAGGCAGAGATCTGACCATAGAAGTTATGTTTAGTTTTGGATTTTTTGCCCTAGAAGGAAACCCTTTGCTATATATGAGGGAATTGTATTGCGTCTATGTAGATATGTATTCTCAGTGAAAAGAGAGAGGAGATTATGTGAGAGTGAAGAGGGAATTACAACGATTTTTTGTAGGTTGTATCTCTTTAGTTTGTTGGATAATATAAAGGAAGATCTATTTGTTTCCCGTGGATGTAGCCTAAATTGGGTGAAACATGTATATCTTTGTTTCTCTTGTTTTATGTATTTTCTGTGTTTATATTTCTGCACTATATTCTATCTCTTCCATTTATCTGTAATATATACTTTTCTAACATCTCTCAT
>APFE031122497.1:0-16123 GCA_000404065.3 Pinus taeda
ATCGTGGGCAGCAAAGATCAAGGGCACAATGCAGATGGATCTTACATATGCTACCATCCCAGTGTTTGGTGAACAAAGGAGGTTGTATCGGGAGACCAGGATGGCCTATATGGTAAGGAGCAAAGATAAGCCTCAAAATTTTCCTATTTATTCATTTGATACCGGTCTTGGATCAGCGATCCTTTTTAATGAATCAGTTGGAAGAGAATCGCAAGACAAGCTTTCGGAAAATCAGTGTCAAGAAGGGTAGCAAAGAGATGAAAGAGACACCACGGGCTGCTGGTCATTACACTTTGATGGATCAGCAGGAAGAGAAGGGGTAGGAGCTGGGATTTAGATCACTAGTCCAACTAAAGAAAGTAAGTTTCTCTCCTACAAACTAAACTTTGATTGTACCAACAATATGGCTGAGTACGAATCTCTAATTTTAGGCTTAGAAGCTTTGATAAAATTGAAAGCTAGAAACATTGCTGTTTGTGGAGATTCGGAATTGGTAATCAAACAAGTAGAAGGTGCATGCCAAACCAAGGATGTAAGGATGAGAGCATACAAAAACTTAGTGTTGGAGATGATGGAAAAGTTTTAGGCCTATTCTTTCACCATCAAAACTAGAGACCAAAACTCTATTGCAGATTCTCTTGCTGTTTCTGCCAGCCTTTTTATTATTCCTAAGCACTCTTCTGAAAATTATGAGCTGGAGGTTCGCCATAGACCAGTCATACCAGATAACATCACAAATTCGCAAGTTTTTGAGGATGATCAACAAATGAAGAATTTCATTGAATTAAAGGGAGAATTTGAAAACAATCAAATAGATCAACAGAATATGTTAGTAGAGTCAAAGGAAAGTTCTGAAGTCTTACAAATACAAAACAACTTGATTCCAAAAGGCCTCATTCCCCTTGAGAAATTATTTGATCAAAACGATGTATTCAAAGAACCAAAATTACAAGCTAATGAAGAAGAGGTGGAAAGCTGCAATTTAGGAGACTCAGTTGTGCCTAAGATAGTCAAGATTTAAAAATTTCTTTCAGCTGATATGAAGACTAAATATGTTGAGATGATGAAAAGGTTCATTGATGTTTTTGCATGGAGCTATGCTGACTTGAAACAATATGACTCTTCAATTATACAGCATACCATCCCTATTAAGGAGAATGAAAAGCCTTTCAAGCAGAAGTTAAGAAGAATTAATCCTCTTCTTATGCCACTAATTGAAAAAGAAGTGAGAAAACTCTTTAATGCTAAAATTATTGTTCCAAATAGATTCTCCAATTGGCTTGCTACTTTGGTACCAGTCAGAAAAAAGAATGGCGAGATCAGAATTTGTATAGACTTCAGAAATCTAAACAAAGCTTCACTGAAGGATAATTATCCTCTCCCTAAAATGGATTTGATTTTGCAAAGTATTGTGGGTTCGCAAAGGATGTCTATGCTTGATGGTTTCTCAGGATACAATTAGATTCTTGTTCATCCAAATGATCAAGAGAAAACGACCTTCACAACACCATGGGGAATATTCATGTATGCTAAGATGCCATTTGGTCTCATGAACGCAGGAGCCACTTTCCAGAGAGCAATGGATATTGGTTTTGCTGAAGAAAAAGACAAATCAGTGGTGGTTTATCTTGATGACATCACAATTTTTTCAAAGAGAGAAGAAGATCATTTGAAGCACCTTGAAAGGGTCCTGCTAAAGTGTAGAAGATTTGGTATTTCTCTTAACCCAACCAAAAGTATTTTTGCTTTAATTTCTGGCAAACTTCTTCGTCATATTATTTCTGAAGAAGGAATTAGGATTGATCCTAATAGAGTTAGTACAATTCAAAAATTAGATCTACCAAGAAGTAGGAAGGAGATTCAATCCTTTCTTGGGAAATTTAACTTTGTTAGAAGATTCATTCCTAACTTTGCTGAAGTTGTCAAGAGCATAACAAAGATGTTAAAAAGGGGAGTGGATTTTAAGTGGACAGCTGAAGCAAAAAAATCATTTGAAGAGATCAGGAAGGCACTTACACAAGCACCAGTACTTATCAGCCCAGATTTTACCAAGGAGTTTCTTATTTTTACATTCGCTTCTGAAGACACAATTGCTGGAGTTCTACTGCAAAAGGGAAGTCAAGGTACTGAACAACCCATTTCCTTCTTTAGCAAGACATTAGCAAATGCTGAATTGAAATATAACATCCTAGAGAAGCAAGCCTATGCCTTGGTGAAAGCAATAAAGGATTTCAGAATTTATGTTTTGCACTCTCACATTGTTGCCTACGTTCCAAATGCTGTTATAAAAGATATTCTTACACAGGCTGATCCAAATGGAAAAAGGGGCAAGTGGATAGAAGAATTGTTAGAGTATGACATTGAGATCAAACCCACAAAGTTGGTAAAGGGTCAAGGCCTAGCTAAACTGCTGACACAATCAAATTTGGATTGTCTTGATATTAACTTAAGCACATAAATCTCAGAAATTTCTGAAAATGAAGAAGAATTGGTCCAAATAAATGAAAAATTCTTGCAGTCAGAATGGTACAAGGATGTAGCATTTGTTTTGCAGCATAATAGAGCCCCTAATAATCTTTCAAAATCCAAAGCTCGGTTTGTCAAGCTGAAATCTCTTAGATATTTTGTGTATGACCAAAATTTGTTTTGGAAAGATGCAGGAGGGATATTATTAAACTGCCTTATTGAAGAAGAAGTTGATAAAGTAATTGATGAGTTTCATAAGGGTGATTGTGGAGGACATCACTATTAGAAATCTACTGCAAACAAGATCTTGAGGGTTGGCTATTTTTGGCCAACTATGTTAAGAGATATCTATAAAAAGGTAGCTACATGTCATGAATGTCAAGTGTTTGAAGGAAAGAGAAAGCTTATGCCACTGCCCTTGGTTCCTATATATGTTGAAGCACCTTTCCAACAATGGGGATTAGATTTTATAGGGGAAATCCATCCTCCTTCATCAGGTCAGCATCGCTGGATTCTCACAGCCACTGATTACTTTACAAAATGGATAGAAGCAGTACCCACAAGGCAAGCAAATGATTCAATGATTATTTATTTCTTAGAAAATAATATATTATCAAGATTTGGTTGCCCAATGAAGATCATAACTGACAATGCTCAAGATTTTAAGTCTAAGAAAATGATAAATTTTTGTCATCGGTATCACATTTCTCTTGGACATTCTACTGCTTATTATCCACAAGGAAACGGTCTGGCTGAATCATCAAACAAGAGCCTTGTAAGAATCATTAAGAAGTTGCTGCAAGAACATAAAAAAGCTTGGCATTTGAAATTGAAGTATGCTTTGTGGGCTGACCGAATTTGTATAAAGGGGTCCATTGGAACATCACCATATGAGCTAGTATACGGTGTTGAAGCCATATTTCCAACATCCCTTGGCGTGCCTGTGATGAAGTTGATTCAAGGATTAGAAGAGGAACCAAATGCTATACAACGAAGAATCAATCAGCTGATAGCTTTGCAGGAGAAAAGAAATGAGGTGTTTGACAGTCATCAGCAAAATCAGAACATAATCAAGAGAGCATTTGATAAAAAGATCAAAGCAGTTACATTTCAGATCCATGATAAAGTTTTGAAATGGGAAGCTAGAATTGAAGAGAAAGGTAAGCATGGTAAATTCGAAAATTTGTGGAAAGGGCCATATCAAATTTCTGCTTTTCATGGAAATAATACCTACATTCTGCAAGAGATTGATGGAAAGCCATATGCTGGAGGACCTGTCAATGGCAGGTTCCTAAAGCATTACTATTGAAATTCCGCCAGTTTCTCACAACATTGTATATACCCGTTTTATCAGTCTTTCTTTTATTACAATTAAATGACAAGCTAAACAGAAAGCTCAAGCCCGAGGTGAAGGCCCATGAAGCTGGATAAGGATGATCGTCAAGTCAATCTATGTTTTCATAAAATGGACAAAGCACTGGACATACGAGTTCTTAGTGTACTACAAGAGCACACTATCCCAAGTGGAGCCACTATTATCACTTAAGAAATCTGATGCTAAAATTTCTCATCCTAGCCCGATGACAAAGGTCAGTGTTAGTCTAAGTTGATTTCATTTTTTCATTAAAGTCTGAAGTTTAGGAGGTCATGAGTCAAGTGTATTCTTATCTACCATTGGTTCCCCCTCATTCACCATTGATTTCATAGTCATTTGTCACTTTCGTTATCCACCACAAAGCCTTTTGATAACTGCATAGCGCATGCATTCTTTTTAAAGTGTTTTCGCAGCGCAAAACCTTATTAGGTGATTTCGCAGCGCATCATTCAAAATTTAAACTAACCGCGCTGCGAAATCAGGGATTCGTGCATTCCGCAGCGAATCTTTCCCAAATGTCAGATCCGTTAGGTGAATCAGTGGCTGCGTCATCTCGTGTCAGTCCATGTACTCCACTTATCACGTTCCACCACCCATCTCCATTATCACCACCATTAGATTTGTTGATACACACAGATTACCATTTCCAAGAAAAGGCACCTTGCGCAAGTCTTAATGATGATTGTAAGCCTTGCATGAATAACAAATCTGCAAGATTGCAATTTGAAATATTATAAACGACAAGATTTCAATTTTAAATACAATTGTAATCAAGCGAGGGAGCAAATCAAGCGAGGCAGCTTATCAAGCGAGGCAGATTTTCAAAAGAAGCTGAGTTTTCACAGTTCAAACAGAGCTAGTATTCCTTGCTTACAGGTCATTAAGATTTCATGGAGAGATCAGTAGAGAAGAAAGAACACAGATTAGGCAAATGTCTGAGAAATGAGCCTGAAGGTTTGGATATAACACTCAAGAATAAAGATGTGGAGAAGGCATTTAAAAAAGCCAGGTGTTGGAATTTTTGCAGGAAGTTACAAGGAGGGCATGCACAGGTGACCAAAGAATTTGCACTTAATTTCACAGGATTAAATTCAAAGGTGGCTATGTTGGAATTAAAAGTCTCGCCAGAGATGATATCCACTGTGACAGAGATTCCACGAGGGCAAGAGAATTGGTTCAAAAATTTCAAATTTGACATGAATCCATGCAAAGAGTTTTTAAAGAAGGAATTTGTTAATTCAGATTTGAGTAAGTCAGTTCCAAGGAGCTATTTTAAAGAGTCTTATGCACATTTACTCACCTGTATACAGAAATACCTGACTTGCGAAGGAAGGTATAACAAGGTATATTCATACCATTTCAAACTCCTTTTGCATTTTACAGGGAAGGTTTCCATTGATCTACCTTTTTAACTATTCCGCAGTTTGAGTAAGATGTGTGACAAGGTACAGTTGAGGAAGGAAGCTTGTGAAACTTCTCTGTTTCACCATGGCTTAATTAAATTACTTGTCTTGCATGAGCTTTAGAAGGTAGGCAAAGATTGGAATACATTTATTTTTATGGCTAGTTTTAGAAGCCAGACTGGCCTCAGTCCTCTGCCTGCAAAAGATTTTACAACAGCAGGTCTTCAAACAGAAACAAGAGCCAAGAGGTTTCCAAAATTAAAGGCAAGGAAACAAGTTAGAGAGTCTGTGAAGCCATTGATCATTCAGGATACACCTCAACAGTCAATTAAAGAAAAATCTCAAGCCAAAGGGACTGCACATGAAACAAGCACGGCTGAAGTAGTTCCAAGGAGAAGAACGAGAAGCCAGATATCTAAAGGAAAGGGTAAGTTAGTAGCTGTTGAAGAAAGTCCAGTTTCGAAAGGAAATTTAAATGATTTATTACAGGCAATTGACTTTGAAGAGTCCCCGCTAGTTCAAGATGATTTGATGCAGTCAAAAAAAGAGAAGACAAAGAAAGCTAAATCCTCAAAGAAACTGAAGTTTGATGAGCAACCTGAGCAATTTTTTTTCAAACCCAGCAGACCCATAACAAGGAGATTTCAGCAAGTACAGGAGGTACCACCAGGAACAGAGGAAACAGTGGAAGAGATACAATCCCATCAAAGAAAGGACAAAGGCAAAACAGTTGCCACACATAAAGAAGATAATATAGAGGACTTGAAAAGAAGATTGGAATCTGCTAACCTTGAGATTGCCCGACTGAGGAAAGCTGCCAGAAGACATGCCATCATACAAGCTAATTATTACAGAATTAAAACCTTGTGGGAAGAGAAAGCAACTTCAGAGGTGGTTGACTGTGATACTCAATTCCATACCTGGACAGTACCGGCAATTAAAGAAGAAAAATTCATCAAAATGATTAATATGCAATTAAGAGCTGGGAACAGGGTTATGAAGAAACAAATTGAACACTTAAAGGTACAGTTAAGCCAGCTAAAGGGACCTTCTAAATGAAATCCCATTTCAAGTAAGATTGTGTTTTGAATTTTGATGATTTTGCTTAGTCTCATCTTCTTGAAGAATCCTGCATGTCCATTCAGTTTTGGAAAGTCTTGGAACAGTTGAAAGGATTTTTTGATAGCAAAGTGCTCAATTAAGTAAAGTGTTGGGTTGAAACTATGTTTTTTAAACAACTCAGCAGTTTCGTAGCGGGCTACGAAACTGCTGAAGGTGATGATTAAAGCTCAGCAGTTTCGTAGCGTGCTACGAAATTGCTGAAGCTAAAAAATCCAATATAAATCGACTAGTTTTGAAACATAAGCGGGAAATTTTGAAGGGTGAATATTTACAAAGAGTCATCCGAAGCTGCAGTAGTAAATCAGGTTAAGACAGGTGGAGAAATATGGATCTGGACCCAACTTAAACATTGTCATAAAGTGAGCACTTTAATCACGGTTCAAATATGCCAAGACAGCTTAAAAGAGTTTTTGTTTTTAAAGGCAGTGGACAACACCTCAAGGACATGGCTATCTGGATGAAGCACCTGCTTCTGTGGATTCGAAAACCATAAAGACCGATGAGCAAGGGTTGTTTCCTATATTTCAGCACGATGGGAAAGATGTGGCATGGAAGACAAGTATGGAGTCTTAAACCTCCATCACAGCCAAACTAAAAAGGAACCAGATGTCAAGGAACGAGAATCATTGTAACCAAGGCTATTATTAGCATAACATGGTGTTAGAATCCTACTAGATTTAGATCTCTGAAAAGTCTATTTAAAGTTTGTTACATTTAATATGCAGTTAGAAGTTGATTAGGTGTCATTAGAAGTAGACTTCGAGTTTCCCTCATGCTTGAGGAGAAATCTCAATCAGTGAGAAGAACTCTATATATAGCTGGAGCATCAATGTAATAAGGGTTGGAAATTTTATGAAAAAACTCTGATAGTTGGCTTATGTAATACTCTGTTTTGGTAATACATGTTTGGCTTTACTTCTCCGGATTCATGAGGGATTTTTGATGTTCAGAATGTATGATATTGTTCTTTTCTTAATTCTTGCAGTGGTATGAATGTGTAATCACTTAGAATTCACTTGAGGTGCTCTAACTTCCTGTACGCATTCATAGACTGTGTGGTCCTATCTGAGTTGGTATGTTCTGAATATTTTAAATGTTGAATGCCCTGACTTCTATGTAAGGTTGAAATCATTGTCATATTGAAATGTTGTTGACTCCATAAGCCCAATGGATAGTTGCTAAATGTGTTTCCACCATTCATATTGTTACATTTGTTTCACAAGAGTTAGCCATCTTAACTATAATCAAAAGCATTAACCCTTTTTTGAGAGATCCCTCTCAGGTTGAGGAGGCTAAGCCTCAGCCTAAAGCAGGTTTGAAATATTTACTTGAGGTCTTCCTGGTCTGCAGCCTTCCAGGGTCTGATTTTGAGATAACAGGTTCTCCCAGCCAGAGACACCCATCGTGCACTAGTGTGAGAAATTGGCACACATAGGTGGTGTTTACGTTGGTGCGACTGAAATGTGGAACCTAAAGCATGTTCAGGAGCCCCGCGGCCCCAACACCGGCTACCCACTTCATTGGTTCCAACCGTTTAGCCTTTTATTCTTCATAGTATACCTTGGATAGGTATTTGGGGGGCGCCAAGTAATGGAACTTCTTATGATCCACTAAGTCCTAATCCTCCATCTTGAATGTCAGTATGCAGGATAACAACGCCTCCTCAATCACCACCTTCTCCAGAAACAGTGGCATGGACACTATAAACTTTGTGTTATTTGGATCTTTTGGCACTTTAGTTATGGCCTTGCGTGACAGAATATACTTCAGTAGCCGAGTCATCGAGTCACCCTCCTCAACATCAATCTCCTCTATGCCTCTGCGCAAATCTTCTTCCTCCAAATCCACTAGCTTAGTCGGCTGCTAAGACCAATCCATCCTCCCCTTCAGGTGGATTTCTATGGGGTTTTTCCTCGATGAATACCTCATCGAGACCTGTTGAGGTTTCTTCTGCTTCTTATCTGTTGCCTTGGATGCAAAATTTTGCTTAGGTCTAGGAGACCTACGCGTCGTAGTCGGAAACCCTATAGGGAAATATGGCACTGCTTCCGTCTGAGGGGGATTTGTAGTCATTCTGTCCAGAAAAATCTTACGGATAAACTCAAGTACGTCAGCCAACCTTGGTCGTGAAAAGAGCTCCTCCCAATCTAGCCCAGACATACAGTTCTGCACTTGCCACAAAGCAAGGTGAAAATTCTCAATACAAACTCTTAGGAAGCAAAGTGTTTGAATGTGGGGAAGCATGCCATATTTATATATGATTTTGAATTTGAATCCAACAGTTCCCTCCAATTTTCAATTATTAACGCATATTTGGCAACAAATTTCCAAAGATATGCTCCACAAATGCATCTTCCCCGCTCCTTTCAATAGAAATTTTTCCATCCAATCATCTACAATGCTTCCAATGGTCATTGTTTAGCTAGGCTGGGTGACACCCATCCTTGTGGCGCAACTTCTTCAGCGAAACTCCCCTCGGCGCCTTACTTCAACCCATCACACAACCCCCTTACTTCGGTTTTCCAACTTTCGGGAGTGTAGTTTATAGTCTCGTACTTCCTTGTAGCTGCCTGGAGTACTAAGACTTTCCCACAATCATATAGTCATTGCGCAGGGGCAGGATCAACCTTGTACAGCTTCAAATGACTGCCATTGACTTTTCCTAAGAATAATTCCCCATTCAGCTTCGCGAGTTGAACTGCGGCACCATCTATAATTTATTTCACAACATACGGCCCCAGCCAATGCATTTGAAATTTCCAGGGGAATATTGTAAATTTACTATCATATAACAATACCAAATCATCATTTTGGAAGGTGCGTTGTTTTATATGGCGATCATGCCATGCCTTTTCACGATCCTTCTGCACCTGTTGATGAAATCTTGCTAGGAAACGATATTCCTCAGGTTCTACCAACTGCACGAGATGCTCCTCCATAGTATCGTGATCAACCATATTTGTCAATGCTATAATCCACAAACTTGGCACAATGTATTCCATGGGAATTACAGCCTCCTACCCATATACTAATCTGAACGGGGTTTGGCCTATCAACTTCTTACAAGTAGTCCTGTATGCCCAAAGCATCGTTGGTATGCACATATCCAAATTATTCCACTTCGCGTTGCAAATCTTTGTCAAGGTGCTCTCCAAAATTTTGTTGAAGGCTTCCACCGTGCCATTTAAGATTGAGGGTGATAGGGTTTATTCTTCTAATGATATACCTATAATTACTCAAGCATCACAACAATGGTTTCATTTAATAAGTGCGTTCCCCTATCACTCATTAAAATTTTAGGGCAGTCGAACTGAGACAATATGTATTCAAAGATAAATTCGCAGTTGTAATTGTGCTAAGTCTTTCACAGGTTGTCCTCTAACCACCTAATCAAGTATTCAGTCACGGTGGTAATGTATCTGGCCCCCGTCTTTTTCCCTGGTGGTTGTATTGGACCCACAAAATCTATCACCCACTTATCGAACACCTACAACATTACTTACATGTTTAGTGGCAACTCATCCCTTCAAGATGGTCTTCTCGTCCTCTAACAAACATCACAGACCCTACAATACGTGTTCAAGTCTTTATGTATCGTCGACCACCATAGCCCTATGCGTAGGATCTTCTGCTTAGTCATTATTCCTGCATAATGACCTCCCGCTACTCCTCCATGTGCTTCTGCAAGAATGCTTGTCCATTCAAACTCTGGGACATATCTGCACCATATTTCATTAGAGCCCATTTTGTACGAGTGTCTAACGATCACAGATAAGTCAGTCACTTGGACCACCAATTATTTCTTTTGTTGCGTCGAATATCCTTCTGTGGTCGTTCCTGTAGACAAAAACTAAATTATATCTACGAAGTGATCATCTACAATGCAAACGGTGAAGAGTTGTGCATTAGGCAACCTTTCTTCCAAAATTTTAGGCTCATCACGAGTCTCAATCTGCAAGAAGTAATCAGGACCAGCGTTCATGCTTCCTGGGTTCACAATTACCTCAAAATCATATTCCTGGAATAGCAAAAACCACCTGCAAATCCTTCCCCCCAATGCAAGCTTGTTGACCAAATATTTCAGAGTAGAATGGTCTGTATATCTTTTGAAGTTTGCTCCTAACAGATAGTACGAAAATTTCTACAGCACGTAGAACATCGTGAGCCCTTCGTGCTCTGTGGTGAATAGTTCTTTTCTGCCTTCAAAAACTTCCTACTCGCAAATGCTATAGGGTGGTCAATATCTCCTTCGCCTGATTGGGTTAGTACCGCACCTAGCGCACTACAGGACACATCTACATGAACATGAAGCTCCCTCTTCCAATCTGGGAACACCAAGATGGGTGTGGTGACCATTTTCTCCTTCAAAGCATCTAAATTGTTTTGGCAATCTTCATCCCAACAGAATGTTTCATCCTTCTTCAACAGTTTTTCCATTGGCGCAGTTATTTGCACATATGCCTTGATAAAATTTCTGTAATATCCAGTATGGACCAACATTGTGCGCAACTGCTACACTTTCTTTGGGGCCTCCAAATTGATGATGACTGCAATCTTTGCAGGGTCTACCATCAATCCCTGCTTGCAAACCACATGACCCAAGAGTATCCCATACGGTACACAGAATATGCACCTATTCAGGTTAAGAACGATCTGATGTCTTCGACAGGTATCTAGGATGAGGCACAGACTAGACACATGGTGCTTTACCAATCCGAACACTGTCCAGTCATCAAAGTAGACCTCCAAAAATTTGTGGATAAATTCCTTGAAGGCCGCAATTACCATGCGCGAAAAGATTGCGAGTGCATTCTTTAGTCCAAAAGGCATCAATGTGTATTGAAAACAACCCCACTCAGTTGTGAAGGTGGTCTTGCTCTAATCCTCTAGTGTGATCTTGATCTGATGGTACCCTGAGAATCCATCTGTGAACGAGTAGGCTTCCTACCCTCCAACATTCTCCAATACCTCGTCTGTAAATGGCGTAGGGAATGGATCATGGACACACGTGTCATTCATCTTCCTCAAATCTATGCATATCTGAATTTCATCCTGCTACTTCTTTTCTTTAACCACCATGGGACTCACACAGTCTGACTCCTCCACAGGTTCAATGATCCCAGCTTCTAGCACCTTATCCAACTCCTTGCACACATTTTCTTTATATTTGGGATTTAATCGATAAGGGCACTTCTTTACTGGCTTCGCATATGGTTTTAAAGTAATCTTCCTGACGCCCAAATCCCATACTATCCCTTTTAGATTAGAGAACTTGGTGGGAAACAAGCCCTAATATTCGCACAAAATATTTATGACTTTATCAACTGTGTCTTCATCCTAATAGTCACCTATCTTCGCAAACTTTGGTTGTGATTTTGATCTAATATTCACTTTCTTGGTCTTTAAAGGCTATAATATATCGGGGATCTCTGCCTTAGGTCCCTCGACTTCATGTTGTCATTCAGACTCGGGGATGTTGATGTTTCTGGGATCTTATTCACCTCTGGTTGTACCCACGCAACCGGTTCTTCAGGAATCTTGAATATCACAGCTTTTATCATTTGTAGTGCTTCATTTATGCACTGAAACCCATATTCAAAGCTGAAAGTCAACATAAAGCTTTCCTTTAGGATATCCCATTCAATCGTCCTGTGTCACAGCTTAGTTTCCAAATACCAGTTCATTGGGATGGTGTCCAAAGCATGAAAAAATATGTGAAGCCACTTTGGTTGTGGTTCTTCTCCCATGATTTTGTCCTTCGCGCTAAATGCTCGAGTGGATCATCATTTCCTGTGTATTTCTCTACCAAGTGGGTATTGGAGTACCCAAACCTCAACTTCATCATTCTTCGGTGCTCCTTCCAATCAGTGAAGCTGTCCTTATGCCTACCCCACCATCGGGCAGGAGTAGCTCGCAGTGAAATACCTAGAGCTTGGAACTGATGTTCCTCTTATACATCCATTTCAAACTTATCCAAAAACAAAATGACATCTTCTAAACCATCATAATAAGGTAAATTTCATACCTCAGTGGATATGCATCGAATTGACTTTGTATGCCTGTTTTAGCACAGCGATGATACTTCATGTAGTCGATTCTGCCAATGCCCAAGATCCTCATCAAAATTGGACGTGCAAGAACTATCCCTATCCCATGCAATTCATCCATTCGTAGTAGGTTTGATCTAGTCCTCATCATGTGCAGTGATCTTATAGATCTGATCCAAGTCATCTTCTTCTTCATAATCGCAAACTGGTTCGGTATATTGCACACCCTCAGTTTGATCTAATGGAACAATAACCTTGAGCTCCTTCCTTTTGAATGTCATTCTACACTTTTTGAGATTGATGACTGCCTCCATGTCGAAGGCCCAATCAATGCCAAGTAGCACGGGGTACGGGTTAATATCCTCAACTATCTCAATTACTTCAAAATCAGCTAGGGTGCTTGCTCCTTCAATATCTATTGTTACCCCATATAGGTGCCCCATAGGAATGATCTTTTGCTGATTCTCCTTTCGTAGCTGGATAGGAGACCACTATAGTGTAGGTCTCCCCATTCTCTCCCAAGTTTTCTTTGGAAAAACGTTTGCATCATATCCTAGATCAAGAATTACCTGATCCATTTCGTACTCTCCAATTTGCGCAGTCAGTCTCATCTCGCAACTGGTTCACTTCTTTCTTTTGCCTATTTTGTGTATTGCATGTTGTTCTGGAAGAGGTTTATTTTTACCCGTACAATTATCTATTAGTTCCTGTAGCCCTTCCACTAACTTCATATCCCTTATAAGCTTCATACAAGTCTTCAAAATTGTCGCTAACAATGAAGGGTCTACATCCTGCGTGTTATTGTTTTCTTTGGATTTTCCTTGACTTAGAGATGTAGAGGCTTCCCCGAAGCTCTTCTTAGCCTCCATAAAGGTTTCCTTTGATTTTCTTTGACCAAACCCCACTTATTTTTCAGAAGCTTTGCATACCCATCCATCAACTTCTGGTTTCTTCCCCTTGTCTTCTCCAGTGGTGATACCACTTTGCATAACGATATTAACACTAAGCTCATCTTCGCAAGGCTTCGACCTCATCATTTGGATGTTCTGCGTAGGTTTTTGGGTTTTGAGTCTTCTTTTCTTTCATCTGCACTATAAGTATCAGGAAATATTCTATGACATGGTCAAACGGCCTACAATACTGACAAGAATGGTGTGTTGGATTCTGACAGTCACGCATGAAATGACCTGCTTCTCCGTAGTTGTAACAAATGATCTAACCACGAAACCTTCCATCTCCTCCTCCTCACCCTCTTCCCCAACCTTGAAATCCTCCACACGCCGCAATTGTGCTCTAATCTTGAGGCTGATTTTATGTCTGCATCCTATAAGTAGGGGTCCTTTCCATCATCAATTCATAGCTCTGGCAGTTGTGCTCATCATGTCCTACTAATTTGCAGAAAGTGAAAAACAACTTCTGTGAGGTTTGGACAATTTTTCGCAGAAGATGACAGTTATCTGTTACGTGTTTCCTAGAAATTTGACAAATAGCACACCATAATGCTACTCCCGCACTCGACCGAGCAGTGTTTTCTAGCTTCAAGGGGGCAGGGCCTCCCCTTATAAGATAATTTTGATAGATCGGGCGATGGTCCTTATCATGACCATGGCCCTTACATTTCAAGAACCAGACTTCTGCGTGCACCTTTGGCTAGATTTCCTTTCCTTTCTTGAGACTCTGCAACTCCATGTGTAAGCTAGCCAACTATGATTGAATCTGTTGCACCCCCGATTTGTATCCTGCACGGGTGAAGCTGCCAACCACATGGCAATCTCTAAGGCTTCAGCTTGTGTTCCTATTTTCTGTTGATACAGTGGCAATCTCAGATGAGGCAATAGCGAAGCAATGTACCAGTCTCTGTGTTGATCATCCGTGATCTTCATATTAGCCTATTGAATCAGACACTTCAGCCTTTGATCAAAGTCCCACACATACTCATTTACCCTCTGCTGGATCTCTTGAAACTCCATCACTGACTCGGCTTGTGATTTAGGATTATTAAACTCATTATTCAACACTTGTTGTGTTTCCATCATAGTCGCATTGAGTTTACCTAAACAAAAATTGATATACTAGCTTAGCGCTCTGTCCTGTAGCGTTGTAACCAACTGTGCTTTCTTCATGTCATTGTTCGTAATCTGTTGTGCCTTCCATACCGCATCTGCGACAAACCACAATTGTTCATGGTCTTCAGTCCACAGACCCTTAAACACGGGCATCTTCATTGTGTTCGCCATGTTGAATGATGGAGGTGGAGGTGGAGGTGTAGGTGTAGGTGTGTGAGGCGGAGGTGATCGTGGAGGTGGAGTGAATGGATTTGGTATCCCTATGATACCCTCTCTTATGCCCTGCAGCGCACCTAGCAGTGTCCTTAGAACACTACTTTCTTTGTCACTATCAGACGCTCCTAACAAAGGACTATATTCAACACTTGAATCTAGGTCTCTTCTAAATGTTTTCCCACTTTGTGTAGCTCCCGTCAGATCTCTTCTAAACATTAATTTAGTGGCATAACCCTTTTTTCGCACAATAGAATTTTATTCCAAGTCTTCAGGGATTTCAGATACTTACCTCTTGGCCCCTTGAAAAACCCGTGCTCTTCTTCTCTATAATTGGTGGACGTATCGATCGCGAATTCGGTAATGAATCCTCCCAGAATACTATCAATCCAGTAATCGGAAACCTACGCGATTTTTTTTTAAAGCCTCTAAGTGCTTCACCAGCTTCGGGGTCCACACAATAGGGTTGTCCAACTTCCACGTACCCTAACTATATGCTAATTTTGACAACCACTGGTGTGATTCGCACGGAAAATAACATAAGAAAATTTCATGCTCATCTGTATACAAATATCTATTCAACCACTCTTCCTTGGACAAACGTGGATTCCTGTTTCCTTGAGCCACGAATCCGTGAAGCTTCTGATCTATCCACTTCTCGTTTTCTTTCGTAGTTGGGAACCATTGATTCGACATCACACATCCTCAAATAGATCCTGGTCCCAACAACGGAACCATTTTTTGGCTTGAGGGGTCCTAACCTAGGTTCAAAGTTAGCTGCACCAACCAACAAAACCCTAATTGCTGGCCCTTTCGGCAACAACCCACGTAGCGTAGGTTGCAGCCTCACCTGAATCAGTATTGGGGGATGAAAAAGCCAGGTTTCTACATCTAGAGGTTAGTGTGATGGGTTCCTATGGCTTCTAGGGCTTCTCTTAGCCTTCGTGAACCCTAACCCTAAAATATAAATAATTGTTGTAACTTGCAGAAATAGAATCTAAACCTTCGCGAAATGATTTAAACAATCATAACAGTAAGTAAATAAGAATATCTGCTACTTTCGCGCATCAATTAAGCATTACTTCATATCAATTAAGAATAACAGAGCGAATATATAGAAATTTCATAAGTAAAGATAGATGCACATATACGCAAACATAGTTCAAAATATTCTTCATTAGATGTATTCTTTTCTGTTACAGACTCTTCTTCCCTACGCACTTAGCTGTAGGTGCCTGCGCATTCGGCTTGTGGACTTACCAAGGTCTCCACACACTCAGCAGCAGGAGCCTTCCCCTTCGCCTAAGTACAGGAAACAGAGTTTCTTGTCTTAGCTTAATTTCCCATACAATGATCTTCTATTATCGAATGACCTCCTAGACTCACTATGACTCTTCCATATATAGCCTTCACTTTTATAATACTATGGTC
>APFE031122503.1:0-13679 GCA_000404065.3 Pinus taeda
TTTTAATATATTAAAACGCATTTAAAATTTCGACAGATGAGATTAAAAGGGATCTTGATTCTCATCGACGATCGAGATTAGTTTGACATGGATCACTGGAACTAGTTACTAGGAAATTTTCCTTTAAATAGGGTGTCAGGGGTCATTTGAGATCATTCGATCTGTGAATCTTATGTTGAACAAAGTTCTCTTGTAATCTTTTTCTTGTGCAATAAGGAAAGACTTTGGGGTTGAAATCTTGCTAGTGTTACTCTTCTGGAAATGTTGTAAGATGTTTTATTTCTGTGCATGATTTTAATTTCAGCCATTGATAATAGCTTGATGAAGAGTGATTTTAAACACATTTATCTTGTTTAGTCACTAGGGTTTGAATGGTAGTAGAATTTCTGAATGTGATGGCAGGTATCTCCATTAGATCTGGATATTAGTATTGCTTTCTCCCTCCTTGTTGATGGTTGAAGTAAGTTGTGCAGGAAAATCTAGATTTCAAAGATCAACGGGTGTTTGGGGAAGTTCTCAGCTAAACAAGCTAACTCCCGAGAGCACTTTTTTTTGAAGAGCCCAGCAAGTTTTGATCCTGGGTTTATCATTTAAATTTCTCTTTTGAATGCATGAGGGGTTTTCTGAAGCATCTCATAGTAAATTTTTTTTTTTTTTTTGGCAAAAGTAAGACCTTTCGTTTTCTATTGAACCAAGTTATAATAAGTACATGTATTTGGTGACCTCAACCCGCCCCGAAGGGAAACCGGGTCTGTTGGCCACCTGAAGTCTTTTAAAGCCAACCAATAATAAAAAAGTAACAGCCTATCTATCCATGCCAGGTGAACTATACTACCAAAATTGCTAAACATGCTTCCTTTCAACATTATAAACAAACTGTAAACAAATAGAGGGCTCGACCATCTAACATAAAATCCATGAACGAAGCTTAACAGTCTAGTCTACCTCGTTTTCAGGAGGGGTATCTTCAGCTTTTGTCTCTGGCACTATCTTCTTGAGAAGTTGTTGAATTTCTTCCAGCTTTTTGTCTTGCATGAGCAGGGTGATTTGGAGGTTCTTCATTTCTCTTCGTAAGTTTGGGATGCCTTGAGCCATTTCTGCCATTTCCATTGCTACTTGTTCCATCGATTTTGCCATAATTCTCTTAACAACCCAATAAACATGAAGGGCCTTCTTATATAGAGACAGGCGGTTTTTGGTGTTACCTGGATCAGGAATCAAATTTCCCCAGTCCTCCATCTCTATTTCTGAGTCCTCCTACAGAGCATTGGCCTCCATTTCCTGGATTATCCTACATATCAGCATCAGTGCCTTCATTGTATGCTTTATCCGCTTCTTGAACCATTTGATTCACGGTTCTTCGTCCACGTCTCTGGTCCGCTGGCGGTTATGAACTTTGTTCCTGCCTTTCAAATTTCTGCCCTATACCTCTGCCTCGGCATCCTCTACCTCTACCTGGATGCATGGGTTTTTTCCTTGCTGCTGGCTCGCTACCCTGTCCAATTTCAAAAAATTATGTTCTCTGTTAAATCCTCCCCTCCTTGTCCTCTGGTTCTCTTCTCCTTATTTGTTTTTTTGTCTTGCTGGTCTCTCCCTGGTCTCCGGATTTTCCTTTCTCCTCCTTTCCTCGCATGTGTTTGGTGAGGCTTCTTTATAATTTGCACTTCCTCATTAATCCCGTGTTCCTTTATCGCCACCTAGCCCTGGTCTATGCCCTCCCGTGTTCCTCGTATGGTTCTGACCTATCCTATCCCACTTCCCTCCATATTCGTGTCAACCTCAATCTTTCCCACGCTCTCCTCGTCTATTTTTAAACTGGTATTGTGATAGCCTAGCTCCTGGCCTTTCTCCTCTTCGTTACTCTCTACAAATGTTATGTGTCTTACAGTTTCTAAGCTCCTGCCTGTACTCGTTGTCTGAGCATAAGTTTGATTCACCTCGGCGAGCCTATTCTAGATGCGAATATCCTAGCATACCACTCTATCTTTACTACTCTGCGTCTCCACCCTTTGGTGCGATGCCACTCCTCCTTTACTACTCTGCATCACCTCCCTTTGGCCTGTGCAGTCTTTTGGGTTGCCCTTGTCTTCTCTTATTAACCATGTGCCAGCTGCCTTCCGTCCTCTCACATTAATGTCGTCGGTCTTACACTCTCCCCTCATCTTTTCATCACTGCCCTTCTTGCCATCATCTATCTTCATAACCCTGTCATTTCTTAGCCTCGGGATCCTGTCGGTTTTGAAAGCCAACATGACAAATTGAATGGTTTTAATGTTTCGTGGTGGCATGCCCTGCCACCTCTCTACTTTCATTATTTTGCCATGCTTCTCCACCTTCTCCACCCCGATCAGGGGCCATCTATAGCTTTTTTCATGCAGTTTTAGTCTCTTTGTCATCCTGAGTGATAATCAAGGTAAGGATCTCCCATCGTGGCTTGTCCACCTGTGTTGGCAATATGCTATCTACCTTCCCATCTTGTTCATTGCATCCCCAGTTGGCTAGGAAGTCAGCTGCTTTGTTTCCTTCCCTTTTTACATCGTTAAAAAAAAAATATTCCATGTGTTTCATGGTGTCTGCCAAGTCTTGAATTAACCGTCCTCCAGCTCTTCGCTACCTGTTCCCAGTCTTTACCATTATTAAATTTCCTGAGACTTTCAATAACTAGCTGTGAGTACCCTTCAATCTCCACTTGAGTATAACCATTTCTAATTGCTATTCTGATGCCTTGGTATACTGCCATCAATTTTGCTTCATTATTACTCACTATACCTCCCCGATCCGCATAGACCCATCTAGTACATCCTTGGCTATCTCTAAATATACCCCCGAAACCTGCTGGCCCCAGGTTTCCTTTGGAAGCCCCATCAAAATTCAGTTTGATGAAGTTTTCTTGAGGGTAGATAAAATTGGACAAACTCTTACTCTGGGTGTTCTGATTTCTTTTGCTTTGAGGATGGACCATGCTCGACTTCAAATCTAGACTGTCTAAGATTCGACTTTCTTCTGGGGTTGTTTTCCAGTCCTCTTCCTCCCAGGCTTCCGTTAGAATAGTCTCTCTTATGAGAATCTTAATTCGCTTCCAGATCGATTCAGGAGGGTTGGCTTTGTCTTGAAATATTCTTAGATTTCTTTCTTTCCATATTAGCCCTATATTGAATCCCATTTCCAGACTCCAGGCTCTCCTCACCACCTGGCATGAAAATTGACCTTTTCCCCACTGGAAGATGGTTCATTTGATGTCTTACGGATCCCTGTTTCATTTTCCAAACAGATTTTCGATTTCAAACCATTGTTGTAGGGTGATGGGGCATGAATTCAGGAGGTGTTCTTGCGTTTCAATGTCTTGTTTGCAGAGGCTACACATGGGAGGTCCGTAGAGACCTCTCTTTTGAATATGGTCCCACGTCAAGATTCTTCCTTTTCCTACCAGGAAAGCGAATAGGGTTACCTTTGGCCACCATTTATTCTTCCATATTTGTTTCCAACCCGGTTCCTCCTCTTCTTGTACCTGATGAGTGGTTAAATAGTATGCTTCCTTTACCGTGAAAGTGCCTTTTGCTGATCTTCCCCACCAAATAATGTCCAGGCTTGTTCTAATTTTTATCCTTCTTGATTCCATTTCTTTTGCAAATACCATTCTCTGTTCAGGATCTATATTACTTTCCCATTCTTCTGGATTCCTCCAAATTCTCCAGGTCTCATCTTGCCTTTCTTCTTTCCAATACTCATTCACATAATGTAACCCTTCTGTTGTTGCCCTTTGATATGTATCTTGCAAAAGTTGGAGCCCCACCAATCTCTCTCTTTGTTGCCAGGCTTCCTCCCAAAATTTGGCTGTATTGCCATCACTTATTTCCCAAAAAGCGTGCCTGCTTATAATGTCCCTGTTTTGGCTTGCTAGGTCCCATACTGTGGAGCCCCTTGGGACTTCCTCTAATCTAAGAATGTCCTCCACAGATTTAGGCATTGAGTATTTTTGTGTCCAGATATTTTTCCATAGATCTTGTCCTCCCCTCATCCACCTCCACCGTAGCTTTGCTCCCATAACTCTATTCATAGTACTCGGATCCCTAAGACCTAGGCCTCCCTCTTCCTTATGCTTTGTTAAGCCTTCCCACGATATAAGAGCCCCTTTTTTTTGTTGTTTTGGACCTCCCCAAATGAATTTTCTAAATATTTCTATCATTTTTGTACACACTCCTTTGGGGGCTACCATAACCGAGAGAGGATAAATAGGAATTTATTGGAGAATTGATTTAAGAAGAACAAGTCTGCCTGCTATATTCAGAGATCGGAATGCCCAATTTGTCAATCCGATCTTAAGTTTCTCCACCGTTTGCTGCCAGTTTGCAATTCTTAGAGAGTATAAGGCTAATTGATTTCCCAGATATTTTGTAGGTAATTCTCCAAATCGGAATACCAGAGTTCTGGTCAGATGTCCTTTGACCGCTTCAGGTGTGTTGAAGAAGAAAGTGCATGATTTCTCCCTATTAATCTTTGTACCTGAAGCTTCCGTGAAAAGGTCCAAAATTTGTTTTATCCTCTTGACTTATCGTAATGAAACAACACAAAAAAGCATGATGTCATCAACAAACTACTGGTGCGTAATAGGAAGGTTATTCCCCATGGCCTCAGCCGTTTGATTTTTCCTTCCCGAGCCTTCTGCTGCAATTATGAATAAGAATGGTGATATAGGGTCGCCCTGCCGCAATCCTCTTGTAGCATTGAACACTGAGGTTGTGGATCCATTTAGAAGGATGGAGAAATTTGGGGTTGATACCATCTCATAAATCCAATTCACCCATCTATTGCAAAATCCAAATGCCATTAGAATTGATTTTAGGTAATTCCAATTTAGACAATTGTAGGCCTTAGAGAGATCCAATTTTACCATCATTCCCATTTCTTTTTTCTGTTTCAGGGAATGAATCACTTCCTGAGATACCACTATTCCATCTAGAATTTGTCTCCCCTCCACAAACCCAGTTTGTTCCGGGGAGATTATACTAGAGAGAATTGGTTTCAGCCTTTTGGCCATTAAAGTAATAATGATTTTATAAATTACATTACAAAGGGCAATCAGACGAAATCCTTGAGCCGAATCCGAGTTAGTAGATTTAGGAATAAGAGAGAGAAAAGTTGAGTTTAGACCATGCCATACCTTCTGATGTCTTCGCGATTCCTCTACCACTTCCAAGATGTCTTGCCCTAAGAAGTGCCAACCTGCTTGGTAAAACTCCACAGTAAACCCATTCGGGCCTGGGGCCTTGATTTTTTCTCATTTCTTTCACGATTTCCTCCACTTCCTCCAAAGTTGTAGCCCTCATCAGGGCTAAGTTTTGGTCCCTCGTGATCATTTTTGGAATTTCATTACATATTCTTCCTATAGTTGTTTCTCTGTCCATCTGAGGCTCCGTAAGGATGTCTTTAAAGTGTTTGACTAGAGTCTGTTCGATTCCTTCGTGCTGAGTTATGTGATTCCCTTCCTCATTTTTAATGGAGAAAATTATGTTCCTATGTCTATGCTGAATCATGGCCTAGTGGAAGAATCTTGTATTTTTTCCTCCCTCTTGTAGCCAGTTTATGCGAGACTTTTGTTTCCATAATATTTCTTCCTGTTTTCTTCGTTCTTCAAGTTGACTTATCAGTAGCCCTTCTTCTCTGCTCCTTTCCTCGCTTCCGCCTTTAGATATTATTTCTTGTTGTAGTTTTCCATTTTGTCCTCTAACTGTTGCTGCTCCCTGAATATATTCTCGAATTCCTCTTTATTCCATTTTTTTTTTTTATCTTTTCTCTAATCTCTTTTAGTTTTATATGGAAGGTCTACATCTTACTCCGCCCTCTTTGTTGGCTTTGGTTCCACCATTCCTTCACCTTTGGCAAAAATTGCTGATTCCTAAGCTAGAACGCTTCAAACCTAAAGGGACGACTTTTGGGGGTCGAGTTGATGTCGATTTATAGTTTGATAGGCCAGTGATCTAAGCCTATTGCAGTGAGGATCATTTTTTCTACAAAGATATCCATATTCAATATTTTCTCTGATATTAGAAATCTGTCTAGTCTCGACACAATTTGATTTTTACCCCCTCTTCTGTTGTTCCATGTATGTATCCCATTTATAGTGGGAATATCTACCAGTCTTTGCTCCGTTATCGTCTCCCTTAAGGCTTCCATATCTTGATCTAGACTTCTTAATCCACCTCGTTTTTCTGCTGGTGTTGTAATCATATTAAAATCTCCCCCAACTATCCATGGCTTCTTCCGAAGTAGCCTTCGCATAGTCTCCATGTTTTGAAGAAAACCCCTACGCTCGCTTGGTAAGTGCGGCCCATAAACACCTGAGAGGGTTATCCATTCTGACAATTCTATCAATCTGAAGGTTCCTGAAAGGATTCGCGGGAGGCTGACCCAATTTTCAAATTGAACCTTTTCAGGGTTCCATAGAACTGCAAGCCCCCCTGCCGTGCCTACCGCATCCTGACCCATCACCTCATAATGCATATTAAATTTTCTCATTATTTCTTCCAATTTCTAAGTGTTAATCTTTGTTTCTTGGACTATCATTATGCTAGATTTATCTCTCTTCAACCTATCCGTCAGGTATCTCTATTTTCCTTTGCTGTTGAGACCCCTGATATTCCAGCTTGTTATTATCATTTTAACAATTTTGTTGGTTGTTGAAATACCTCTGAGAGAGGTATAACTCTACCTGAATTGGCTAACATCTCTCCTACCACTTGTATTGTTTCACTCATGGGTCGTCGACCTCTTTTCCTCCCTCCTTTGCCAATGCTGCCCATTCTGATACTCTGAGACCCTTGCGTTCTTTCCTTCTTTGGTTGATTTATCGACATGTTCCTACCTTCTCCTTAAATTTTTGAAACATCTCTTTATATAATTGCTTTTGTTCTTCTGGTATGAATCTCTTGTCTAGGTTCCTCCACTCCTGTAATAGTCCTCTCATAATCCGCTCCTTATCAGTTCCTCTGTCTTTCTGAGGGTCGACCTCCATTTGATTTTGCTCGTTGTATAGATCTGTGTTCACCTCTTCTCCTCCTTGTTACAAGTTTGCCTGAACAGGGTTTTTTTCTTTTGTTTCTTTCAATATCTCCATGTTATCCTCATCACTTTCTTCCTTTTCTACTTCTTCGTCCTCCTCCTGAAGAGCTTTGAACTTGTTCCGATTTTCCAGTGTTATTGTTTTGACTAGTAATTGCATCCTTGGCGTTTCATTTGCCTATTTTTTCCTTATCGACACTTCTTTGAAACCCTCATCCGGTCCATCCATAACCTCTGTTGACTTCTCATTTTCAGCCCTCTTCTTCATTGATTCCTCTACATTGTTTAACAGACATTGTCTGAAAAGGTTCCCATATTCATGGCATCGCCTGCAGCGAAATGGAATATGTTCGTAATCCACAGGTTGTTGCCACACTTCATCATGGTATTCTAGTTTGATAAATTCAGGAAGCGGCTCTGTTATATTCATATATACACATATTCTTGCATAGGATGTATATCTTCCTCTTTTGGTAGTCCCGTCTACTTTGAAAAATGTTCCAATTGTGTTTCCTATTCCTTCTAAGATCTCAGGGTCCCAAAACTCTATTGGTAAACCAAACAGTCTGATCCTAATGGGGGCTGCTAGCATTTTTTCCTTGTCTAGATTGTAACAGTCCTCCCAATGCCGCATAAAAAGGCCCACACTATTCATAAAATAAGGTCCTCCCTCAAAAACTCTTTCCTTGTCATCCAGGTTAGAGAATATGACTGTAAAAAAACCATTTGCTCCTAGGTTCAAGTCTATATGCCCCTTAGGTTTCTGATGGCCAAAACCCTATAAATTTGCAGATTAAAGCATGATCCCTCATATAATACCTATATTCTTCAAGTTTGTTGTTTGGGATTACAAACCTGCGTTTTTCAGTGCTCTTGGCAGACATCTGCCATTTAGTCCTACTTGCCATCTATTTCCCAGTACTGGCGTGTCTCTGTTGTTTTTCTTTAAGCCACCTTGCATTCCGTCTCTGCTCGATTCCCCTGCTACTATATTTTTGAAGGAGGGGATCTCTCCCCTCCCCTCTATGTTTGACATTTAGCCGTCAGCTCCTTCCAATTTTTATATATTTCGCTCCTTCTTTTCTACAATCCTTGGTCTGTTCAGTCTCCAAAGGCACGCTTCCCTTTACCCTAATCTTTGGCACCCTGCAGATCGTCGCTGCTCCGTATCAGACCCTAGCTACTCAAAAATCCTCGACCCGCTCATCCCCTGACAATCTCGATCCCATTCCACATCTCCAACAATACCGTAAATTTAAAATTTTAAAAATAGTTATGTGGGTTATTGATAAATCTGGCTGCTTAGAGTCAGTTTGTGAATACTGTAATTATTTAGTTAAATTTTGGGTTATTTCCTTGCATATTTTGCCTCTAGGTTTTCTGTTTTTTGCAAGAAGAGTTTTTTGTTGGAAGCCAGATCTAGGCTCTGGGGGGTAAGATCTGGCCTCACAACCAGTTTTCACAGGGTCACTGCTTTGCTGTTGGAGGGTTTCAAATTCAGCCATTTTTAGATATGGAAATTTATTGCAAGGTTTTCATCAGAAGCAAAAGGAGTTAAAAAATTTTAAGGGTTCAGAAGAAGCTGGGCAGACCAGAGATTGACCATTTTGGATTTTTGTAAACTTTAAAATTATTAATATGAAGTGTCTTACTCAAAACAAACAAAAAACAAAATAAAATAATAAGGCGTGGAACCATTTTTCGTACCAGATATCATGCGAATTTGGGGAGCAATGTTATTCCCCAATGACCAAAAGATTTCATAATAGAGATGGAGTTCCAAACTATGAGAGAAAAGGCACAATTTTCCTACTTTTATACAAAATAAAATGGGCAAAAAGTTGTTAAATATTACTTAATATCCCCCTGGGTATCCATGCTAAATAAGCACAAAAAATAGACATTTCTTCTATTAATGATTTGCATGGTACTAGACGCCCAAGCCGACGTAACCATCGATTGCTCCAAATTCTATTTTTTTTTCATTTTTCTCTAGTAACCATACCCAATCTTGGATTAGATAATGGCATGGTTTAATAATGAAGCCCATATATTTTAAACCATGTCTGATGTTCTTTATGGCAGCAGAGAGGATGTTTTCAATTGTGGACAGTTCATTTTCTAGGATTGCCCAGTTGAAGATAGAGGATTTATGTCTGTTAATTTGCATTCCCTTTGGCTTGGATAAACAAATCAAAGGGGCAATGTAGATGGTTAATATGTAAAAGATCCCCATTTGATAAAATAATGATATTATCAACAAAAAGGAGATGTGAAAGGAAACAATTTTTAGATATTAAGAAACCCTTATAATTGTCGGTGTGAATAGCATTTGTAATCATCATGTTGAGGCCTTCTAGGACAAAGAGGAAAAGGAGGTAGAAGAGTAAACATCTCTGACAAGGGCCTCGTTTTGCATTGAAAAATGGGGAAGCAACCTCGTTGATCAATACTATAAATAAGGGGGAATCAACCCTGTTGATCAATATTGAAAAGGAGGGGGAAGAGATACAATTCAAAACCCAGCTGATAAAGGAATAGGAGAAACCCAAGTGAAGTAAGAGAAGGTGAAGTTATAACCATTTGAATCTATTGAATTATTTTGAGAGATCAACTTAAAAATAAGGGTTTTTTGTCTAGAGGTATGGATTGAGTGAAGGGCCTCTTGATCCAGACTAATAGTCTCATGTATTTGTCTATCTAAAAGAAAACCAAATTGTTCATCGGAAGTATGATGGGAGAGGATACGCTTTAAACACATTCTTGTAATTTTGGCGATGATATTGTAGATGGAATTTCAAAGGGAAATGGGATGAAATTGGTCAAATGAAGTAGGGTTATTAGATTTAGGAATAAGGGCTAGGAAGGTGGAGTTGAAAGACCCCAACATTTTACCTAATGAATGAGAGTATTCAATAACATAGAGAAGATCATAACCTACGAAATCCAAACATTTGATGTAGAATTCAATAGGAATCCCATCAGGTACAGGACTTTAATATTTTTGGAAACTGTGAAGTACATTTTCTAGTTCCTTCTTGGAAATATCTTCCATAAGAATATCATTGTCTTCCTCTTCAACAAATCGAGGGAAATATCTGGCCACTTGGAGAACCTACTCAATCATGAATCTATACTCCTATTTTAATATACCTTTGAAATATGAACAACCTTCTCTTCTAATATCAGAGAAAAAGTAGTGAAAACATTGGAAGGGCCCGTAATAACCCAATAAGTATTTATGGTTTTTCGATGGTTTGCCACTCTATGGAAATATTTTGTACTGCCATCCCTTCCAAAGAGCCAAAGGACTTGAATCCTTAAGTTCCATTCTTTCTCATAGTCAAGAAGAATCACCTTTATAGTTTTTTCAAGCTCAAAAAGTTAAGCATGGAAATTAATCAGAGAGTTTGGAAGGAGATCTGGTTCCAAAGATATTGAATGTTGGATTCTATTTCCAATAAGATTTTGGAGGATTCCTCCCACTTTTTCCAAGCCCATTCGCATGTGATCTCCCATGATTTTTTGATATTCTATTGGAATTGAAGGTAGAGAAATTTTGGAGAATCAAGGAAGAGATGGGCCTAGCTAGTCTTGAGGAGGACTAAAAAGGAAGGGTCATCTAGCCAAGAAGGTTTAATTTTAACGGACTTGGAGGTTTATTAGGAAAGGCGTTCAAGTTCAAGAAAATTGGCATGTGTTCATAATTTCCCCCAACAAAAAAGCACTACTTCATTTTGAGGTTGGATTCTAGCAGGTTCTTCGAAATGAGAAATTTGTCCAATCTTTTGCAATTCTAGCTAGGCTAGATCAATTATTGACCAAGTGGGCATGACTTTTAGCAGAAGGATATCACAAATAGTGATTTCATCCAGAAGGGAAACCATATAATACGACAAACAATCCGGTTTGGCAGAGGGCCCCCGGTGTAACACACCCCCTGCACCATCCATAGCCTATACTAACAGTAGAGGAGTGCATTACTATGATAGACTCGATATCCATAGTCCAGTCATGGAGATGGAGTCTCAAAATTTCATCATCCTTCAATTTATTCAAAACTAGAAACCAATGTCACCATTGCGTTCGTCTCATCGAGACCCTTCCATCAATGTAAAACTTACCTCAAATTGACTTATGGATCAAAATATATGATCTTTCAAATTTATGCTCCTTTACTTCCTAGCTAGGCTAATGAGAAACTTCCATGTGACATCCATGTGGTTCCCTCGTGGCGAACCCACCCCACTAGGGGTTCTCCTTAGTGCTATGTCACCATGGAATTTTCCATGTTATAAGGGCCAAGAGGCCCTCCCCCCATTAAGAAAGCCAGGGTCGGCCTTTTCGTGACAAATCCCTTACACTCCAAGGTCCCAACACCTAAACTCTAACCTTGTCTAGGCCCAATTATCAACCACTGACCTAGTGGCCCAACCTGACTACGTCGAATGATACCAACTTGTCCGACCCTTAACATGTGGGCTCTCACAATGAGTTTTTGGCCTGTTCTGCAAACTTTTATATTTAGAAACTTTTTGTGAACTTCCTGTTGATTTCACATAGGCCCAAACCGATCATGATTCAACTAGATGTAAGATGATAGACTTTTCATCTAAAAGATCTGTTGAGAAATCTAATAGGGTGGAAATGTGATTGCTTTCTTGTATTATGACACTACCCTGTGATGTTTCATTATTAATTTTCTTCTTTCATTTTATCTTGTTCTTATCATAAAGAATAATTCCAATCAATAAATAGAAGAGGACATGAGATATAGGCATCTAGCCAGGGAAAAACCCCTACGTAGGGGAAAACCTAGTCAAGAACTCTGTAATATTCCTAATTAGCCATAACTAATTGGAATATTCGATTTTTCTTAACTTTTGCCTTCTATAGTTATTTATGAATTGAAAGGTGAGGGAAAGGGGACATGACTCACTTTTATAATAAAAGTCACTTCCTAGTAGCACAACGTTGTGACTTAAAGGGGAGCCAAGGGGGCCAAAAGGGGGGACGCAGAAATGGAGCCCATGTAGACACTTGGAGGGACTGCGCAGTAGGGAAGAAACACGTGGCAAGAGAGGGACTGCGCTGGAGAAGGTGCGCCTTGGGATTGAGATAGGCAAAGGCTATAAAGGAGAGAGGAGCCTCCTCATTTTGGAATTCGGTTATGTGCATTTGAGCTAGTCACTTCGACTTAGAGCACGCTGGCTGTTTAGCTAGTCTGCAACACTGTTTAGTGCATTGAGTGTCTCCGTTCGGAGATCTCATCCTTAGCCCCAGGGGATTTCGATTACCTACTCGGGCAAGGTATTTCCATCAGCATTTTGGTAGTAGTTTCATCAGCATTTCTGATAGGAGGATTGAGCATCTTGGAGGATTGTGCAACACTGAGAGGAATGACATAGTTCTTTCTGGCAGGAGTTCTAGCTTGAGGGTTTGCAGTAGGATTTGTGCTGGGAGATTGAGTAGGGGATCAACCCTTGCATATTGGAAGGCTTTGGCAGAGGTTTCAGGGAGATTTCTGGAGGGTTTCATTCAGTGGTAGCGCAGAGCCTTGAGAGACTGTGCAGAACCCTAAGGGGGTGATTTTCAGGGGTCAGCCATTCCAGGAAAGCTTTATGGGTTTTTTTGGGTTTCTTTAGTAGAATCCGATTCCCGAGTTTTAGCCTTTTCTGAGGAAGGGAATAGCCGCAAATCTTCATTCGATTTCCACTAGTAGCAGTAGCACGGCAGTTTTCCAGCAATTGGGATGTAGATCAGTGTGAGGTCATTCCTTTGCTATTCTGAGGGTATTTCTTCACTTGCCTTGTGCAAGTCGAGGTTCTATCTTTTTTATCACCTCCTGTCCTCATTTTATTGCCCAGTATAATAAAATGGCTTAGCATTTCTTAAGTATTTGTTCACGTTTCATGTATACATTTGTTGTTTGTTGCACTATTGTTATTTCATCTTTGTGAGTTTTCTGGCTATTATACCACTCGTACGTTTTTTTGGTTGGGGTTTGCCGGTATTTGAGAAATATTCCTGGAAGGGATATTACAGTGGTATCAGAGCATAGTTATGCCTCAGCCTATTGAGCTAGCAATCTATGACACCGGGGGAAAAACCCTACAGTTATTACAGAGGTAGGAGATATGTTAGAAAATTATATATTACGAAGCAATGGAACACATAAAATATTGCAGAAATATAAACACAGAAAACACATAAAACAAGAGAGACAGATATACGTGGTTCACCCAGTTTGGGCCACGTCCACGGAGAAACAACCAGTCCTTCCTTTTATATTATCCAACAAACTGAAGAGATACAACCTACAACAGATCCGTTATAACACCCTCTTCACTCTCAATCTCCTCTTTCTTTCTCACTCAGAATATAGATCTACATAAATGCAATACAATTCCCTCATATATAGTGAGGGGTTACCTTCTAGGGCAAAAAACCCTAAATTAAACACAAGCTCTACGGTCAGATCATCCGCCTAATGAATGGACCAAATTCACTAGAAATTACTATACTTTTACAAGGCAAATTTACATCTGTTTTTAGCTTTAGGGGCGCTGCCCTCGAAACCCCCCACCAAGGGGGGGCTCCCCAAAGGTCACAGCTGCCCC
>APFE031122512.1:0-12286 GCA_000404065.3 Pinus taeda
ACATGAAGCAACCTAAAGGCTTTGCGGTGAAGGGTAAGAAAGAACTGGTATGCAAGTTAAAGATGTCTTTGTATGGGTTAAAACAGTCACCAAGGATGTGGTATCAAAATTTTGATACATTTATACGGGAACTTGGCTTCACTAGAAGCAAAGCAAATCACTGTGTGTATTTTAAATTAATTGGTGACCACATTATTTATCTGGTCTTGTATGTGGATGATATGTTGTTCGTTGGAAATGACAAAGAAATTGTCTAGGATTTGACAACCCAATTGTCCTCCAAATTCGACATGAAAGATCTTGGTGCTGCGAACAATATTTTGGGCATGGAACTTAAAAGAGATCAGGCAAAGAGCAAGCTTTGGTTAAGCTAGAGGAAGTATGTCAAGACCATATTGCAAAGGTTTAATATGCTGGATAGTAAATCAGTGAAGGTTCCTATTCCTATTGGTGTAAAGTTATCTCCTAAACAGTGTCCCAAGACACAAGAAGAGGAAGAAGACATGTCCCATGTTCCATATGCAAGTGTATTCAATAGCCTGATGTATGCGATGGTCTATACTAAACCAGATATTGCACATGCAATAGGAGTATTAAGCAGGTTTATATCAAAACTAGGGAAGGAGCACTCGACAATAGTGAAGCAGGTTTTTAGGTATTTGCGTGGCACTAGTGATTATGGCTTATTCTACCAATGAAGACTAGGATTGGACAGAGTGTTGGATATTCATGGCTTTGTTGATGCAAACTGGGCTAGAGATCTGGATCAAAGAAGATCTACAAATGGGTATGTGTTTAACTATTTGGAGGTGCAGTCAATTAGATGAGTAAGAAACAATCTGTAGTGGCACTATCAACTACAGAGGTAGAATACATGGCAGCCACTCATGGAAGCAAGGAAGCAGTTTGGTTGCAGAGATTGTGTTCAATTATGGGGTTAGTATAGGGAGCTATAAGAATAGACTGTGACAACCAAAGTGTGCAATATTCTTGGCAAAGAACCCTACTTATCATTCAAATACAAAGCACATTGATGTTTAGTATCACTTTGTGAGGGATATGATAAAAGACAAAAAGGTGTTGCTGGTAAAGGTGGACACTTTGAAGAATACTGCAAATGCATTGACAAAATATGTGAGCTATGAGAAGTTCTCTTGATGTAGAGAAACAATGGGAATTGTAGGCTGGATAGATGACTAAGCTCTCCTGTGGCTTTATGAAGGAGCATTCAGCTCAGAAATATCATTGTATTTTAGCAGACATAGGGGGTCTTGTGTTTTAAGGGAATTGGTTTACTGAGTATTAGATTAATGTAATGATTAAGGGTTTTCAAGTAAGTTTGTGAGAGATATTTAGAATAGGAATTAATTAGATATTGCGAGGATATTTGTAAATCCTCTCGAATATAGGAGAACATGAGTGACTAATGGGGATTGAGAGAGTTGGAAATCAATTGTAATTCTTAGACTAGAAGGTGGTGTCATGATTTGTGGAACTAGAGAGGATTCTTAGGGATTAGTGGAGTCAAAAGTGGACTTAGAGGATATTCACGATTTAGTTCAACAGATTAAGGATCTGAACCCAAATTGGTTAACAAAACCTTTTGTATAAATATAAGAAAAGAATGCTTAGATTCAGGTAGTCAGAAGTCAGTCAGTAGTCAATCAGTCAGTTAGTTAGAGATTAGGTAGGATTTGATTGTAAGCGTACGGGCAAGGAAAGGAAAGGCCATTGATATAGAAGATCAGGCCGAGGAAGAAATTCCTGTGTAAGTGTTTGTTTGTTAATAAAGATAACTCGAGTATGAGTTCGTGTGATGTGTATTGAGTAATTGAATTATAGATTTTGTGTGAACTAGAGTAATTCTGCATAACATAGATTGCAGGTGTGCAGAACCAGAGAAGAGGTGCAGAGAGGAGTGTTATGGTTTTACACACAGACAGTGTTGGAGAAAGCCTTTAATGTTGCAGCGAAGGTATGACTCCAAGGTTTCCAAAAACCTAAGGAATTATGAAGGAACCATAAAGGCACGAGTGGAGATTGAGATCAGAAAAAGTGAAGATCATAAGGCGAAGACAAATACACAGGTAGAAAGCCGAATGGGCAATTACACATTAAGAACCAAAAGAACGTAACAATATTCAGGAACCGTTGGATCAGTCAGATCAACGAACGAGGTTGTGTGCGATAGAAAACTAAGATTAAGTCGCACAACATAATGTTAAGAAGATGAATGACAAAGATTAAACCCATGTGTTAACAGAAGGACGGAGCAATTTCCAAAGACAGGAAGTGGTATCTCACATGCCCTAAAGGGTGGATATGGTATTTCTAAATTCTACTCGATTATCTTTAGCAGCTAGCACATATCACATGATGAAAAGAGAAAACCACTTTTCTCATGCGCTCTCGATCTGATATCGATCGTGCTTAATTTCACGGGAGATTGTGCGATATATGTTGGATCAAGCAAGATTGATAAATTGTGGAGATTGCCTGGGCTAGTTGGTGATTGGGTGATGCAATAACCATTGGATTGAGGAATGAGATCGATGACAGAGATTAATGCGCTAAGGAGAGCATCGACATATGTGCAAAGGTTTGAGGAATGGCAGAAAGGTAAGGTTTTAAGTATGGGTTATGAAATATTTCTATTATATGGGAATTATAATAGAAATAAGTGGACTTAATGTATTATGGTTTAAATTTGATTTAACTAAAGTCTAAATACTAGGGTATGGCTAATATGTGCAGATCATAAGAATTAACTAAAGGATATGAAGGGTTGTATAAGGTTCCGCTTAAAGGGTTATTAAAGTTTAGACTTTGGAGAGTCAAATGAAACATTTCTGCATAGAGTTTATTTAAGGAACCTTAAACCCTGATTAAGTGAACGTTTTACTAAATATGGAATTTGGAATTCCTGGGATGCACTTAGCGTGACATGAAATTATATTTGCATACTGTGGGTATTTGCAGCTTAGGCTAGCATCAAGGCCCATTATGGAAAGAAAACGACAAGTGGGAGAATGTTGGGTTGTGTTATATTCTTTCCACGACTAGCTGACGTAGTTAACTGGGGGGTTAGAGGGGGGGTGGAGCCCCCCCTCCATTATGTCGATTACGCAGTGGGGGGTCACAGGGGCAACGGCAGCCCCCCTGTCCAAGGGGTTTGAGCAGGGCGGGTAGCCCCCCTCTACGGGGTTTGAGGCAGCACCCCTCGAAAAAGAAAAATGGGCCCTATATTAGGTTGGGCGGACCTACCTATGGTTTTGTGCATGGTTTTCTCAGATGGTTTTGGACACAATGGTTTTCGGTCCATAGTTTTGGATGCGATGGTTTTCAGTCCATCGTATTGGATGCTTCAGCATGTATAAATTGTATTGTAACATTGAAAGGAATATAATGAAAAACCAATCTGGTAGTCCCAGTTTTTGGATCCAAGGGAAAATATCTATGTACATATGTTTTATGTGTTATGCTCTCACATTGTTTATTTTCTATGTTTTATAATTCGCATGCAAGTAAATTATGTATGGGGTTAAAACCTACAGGGTGCCTCCTTGTGCGTCTAGGGTAGAATATGGCTAATGCTCTCTCTACTTCCTCCTTCTTTCACTTTATGTGCGTCGTGTCCATTTGTTATATGCCTAGGGGAGATAATATGGGGTACCAAGGGAGGTACCCAAGGTAATAATGTAATAATGGGATGGGCCATAGTAATAAATAAGGTGGTTAACCCATATCATGTAAAGGGACCACAAGTAGTTAGTAATAATGTAATGGCCCATGGTATTAGTTGGATGGTATGAAGGAACCATGGTAATGATCCATGGTATTGTATGTATGAGGCTTATATAGAGACTAGAGACTCTACATGGAGAGATGTCAAGGAATAGTGAAGGATTATTGTATGTACAAGCATATGGCTTGTGGAGTATTCTCCTACCTTAAGGAGTGAATGTATGGTTTTGCCCTACCTTAAGGGTTTGCTAATAAAGAAGCATTTCTATCTTATTTCTTGGGTTTATTTCTATTGTCTTATATTTTCATATCAGAGTCATAACACTTTCATTCAATAGTTCCACCATCACCCAATGATGTTGAGGATAATGTTTGCACATATGTTCATTCTTCACACCCTTCCAACATCACTGCACTTAATTTTTGCCTAGAGTTGATTGTGAATCCTTCGAGTTCCCATATGCATTCTTTTCTTCGACTTCCGTCTTTGCACCAAGGTGTTCCTCCAGATGATGTTGTCTTGTGTTCATCTATTCCAGACTCTTCACTTGTTGTGAAAGGGGAACAACCCACTGATAGAGTTGGTGTTGCAGAACCGACATGCGCTATCATTCATGAAGAGTATGAGTGGAGCTTGAACATCAAAACTCAGCGAGGGATGACTCCCTTCCACCCGAGTCCCCTCCATTCCTTCCTGGATTCTTTGGTGAACCTACCATCCACGATTTTGTATGTATGTCTTCATCTACGGATGCACCCATTTTTTATCACTCACAGGATTCATCGGATTCTAGTCCATCGTTCGACAATGGAGAGGATAAGTTATTAATTGAAGATCCACTTAATCCTTCAACTGTCTTTTCCAGAAACAAAGAGGATGATTTCGTTCGATTTTCATCTACCCCTCTCTTTCATTCATCTGATCATGAGGATGCCGAAGAATTCACTGATTTTTCTGATTGTTGTAGATGTGATCCATTTTCTTCCATTTTTTATCACGATCATGAATCTATCATAGTTGATATTTCGAGGCCACCATTTTATGATGATCTACCTGATGATGAAGTTGAGACACCCAATATTGTCGAAGCACTTTAGCCTGAGCTGATGGTTATGTTAGGTCCTCGTTCTCTTGGGGTTAGTCTTGCTTCTGATCATGAAATTTTTCAATCACCCAATGCTTCTCATCACTCGTGTGTATGTATTGAAGGTCCATGTCACACATAGATCACACTTCCTCCACTTGAACTACACGATCTCATTGCTCATGCATTGGAGGAGTCATACATTGCAAGCACTCGTGCATGACGCAAGTTATCTTTGTTTCTTTTGTTTGTTTGCATGTCTCAGTCAAGAGTGTGCTTTTGCTTCAAAGTTGCACATAGTGTCACACATCAACATGAAAAGTCCACAAACTATCCTTCATGCACATGCACTCACTTATGTCCCGTGAGTACCTAGAAACACAAAGTGTGGTTGTCATCACTGTTATATCTTTCTTGTTTGCTGGTCTGCACGACTGGATTACTTGCGAACCATGCCTTCACTCACATGGGTCTACCAATGTGTCGGTCACTGCATTCGAAGTACCACTTCATGTGATCAGGCCCATGCAATGTTAGCATAGGAGTAAGAGTATTGTTTTCTTTTAGTTGTTTGCTTGCATTCTTGTTTGCTTGCATGTTTTGTTTGCTTGTTTGTGTGCTTTCTTATTTACTTACTTGTTTTTCTTTCACTCTTACTTCTGCTCTTGCTTTCGTTTGTTGTTTGTTTCATTCGTTCGTAGGTTAGTTTGCATGAAACCAAGTGTGACTCATGAAATTAGTTGGGTAAAGTACAAGAGGGTTTGTACAACTATCACTACTTGGTTATCTGTCATCTTTCCTCTGTATGATACTCTTAGTCCATGATACAATGAAGAAAAATACGTAGTGTTCAAAATGAACATTGGTGAAAACACAACATTTGCACACTAACAAGTGTCACCTACTCTAGTCGGTTGTTTTTGGGTTAGCCCTTGTCAGCTCAGTCAAGTAGAGTAAGGTGAGGGGGGAAACCTTGACAAGCACATTAGAGATACAATGAACTTCTTATCTGCTGGAAAACCCTCATCTAATCTCAATAAGTCAGAATCCCTCTTCTGCCTCTGAAATGAATAAGTGCTATGCACAATGAAAAATAAAAATGAAAAGTCAAAAAATTCAAATGAAAATGAATAAGCCAAAAGAAGAGAAAGGCTTCCTATGTAGGGAGGTGATGCATGTAACTCTGTCGTGGTATTGACCATGCTCACTAGTAGCGGAGCCATGATTGTGTTCTAATGTGACTCCACTACTGGAAGTGGAGCAACACTAGATATGAAACTTAGACTCTAACAACTATACTTCTTGTGCACTTATATACCCCTCAACCCCAATCAAAACAACTATGGTTCCTTGGATTGGAATGTGAGTTAATCGACCAAGAGTTTGGCAGATGCTACATCTTACAATCAAGCTAGTGTGAAGCCAAGACAAATTGAGAGTTGAACAATGCTCTCGGATGTGTTAGACTTTCTTTTCATGAATAAGGTCTATGTAGAGAGCTCAATTTCTACCAATGTGTCACCAAGTGTTTAGCACCTACAACCACCCTCCAAAATATTTCCTTAGCCTGTTTCGGAGCCTCCCTACAAACCTTCACAACAACTTTCCATGCTTCATCAAGTCCTCAAGATTTAGTGTGCTTATTGCTCAAAGGTAGCCTGTTGATCACAGTTTAATATTTTCCCTTCATAGGCTACTCATTTGGACTTGGTCAAGCTACAGGATAAGCAACTTTCTATTGAAATTTGCACATTTTTGGAGCATAGCTAGCCTTTCCCTCCAGGAATTGTGCAATTCCCTCTCATAGTCTATTGGTCTCATTGATTGCGCAATCATACGAGCCAACCGTCCCAACAAGAATTGCACAATTTTTCCATCAACAGGTAGCTCAATCTAGGGTTTGTGGAAATATGGGTAGCAGTTAGTTTTTGGGCCCAGAAATTACACAATCCCATGGGGTAGTCAGCCCAACTGATGGTCAGGAATGTAAAATTTTCTCCAGCAGTCGAGAATTCTCTTTCATGTGTAGCTGAGTTGACAGGTTCCCTCGGGGACCGAGCAAAACAAAATTGCATGCATAGTTTGCTTCTCCTAAGGTAGAATATAAAGGCATCCCTTGTTTCAGGGATCTGTGTTTAGTAGTAGGAGGTTACATGCAAGGAATAATTCTGAAACCCTCCTCCAAGTGTCGCTTCCTCCTAGTTTTGTGGCATGAGCATCAGAACCTCGATGTTATCAAAACTCATCATCCAGATGCTTGAGAGCTCATTCCTCACATCAACCTTGTAGCTCTGACATCCCACATCACATCTAGGAGCAGTTGGCACATTCAACTCAGATGTTTTGGGGTAAGCTCGCTTCCCATGCCTTGTGCTACATTCCTATTGATTTTTGTGTATTCGATTGTGTGAGTGTTTTTTGATCAATTTATTTTAACTCTTGCTATCATTTACGTATATTCCATCTTTTCTTAACTTTGTTTCAATTTTCGTTGCTATCTCACTGCTATCACATTCATGAAGCTATTTTGCAAAAACGTTCACCCAAACAGCAAATGGCCTCATCCACATGCATGTTTCTCTATTTGTTCAATCTTCCATTCATGTTTTGCATGCACTGTTTATCACTTATGGTATCACTTAGTGTCACCATGCATTTCATCGAATTACTTGCTTTCAGTTGCCCATTGGCGAGTAGAGCCAACCTTGGCCCAGTCTCTGCCTTCACCAAGACTACATTGCATAATCTGGAGAAGGAAGGCTCACCTTCCTCTCTAGATTTGTGCAATATGGCCTAGCACTAGCCTCCTCGACTAGGTTTCACATTTCTGGAGGTCAGTGGCTACTTGGCACAAAAATTTGCGCAAATCTATCCTTGGGACAACAGTCTTTCCCAGCTAGGATCATGCATTTCGCAACCCTAGAAGCCAACTACCCAAGTGGATTGTACATTTTGTAGTTCTAGTAGTTAGTTAATCTCTTAGAAGCCCAGACTATGCCCTCTATAGTCTTGGTAGTCAATTTCTTGACCTCCCAACTAAAATTGTGCAACCTTCATGATCATTCACACAGGTATGTTGCAGGTCAGTTCTCATGTTCATTTTGGTTTTTGACTCAGAAATTGCTTGCTATGAGTGTTGCCATGTCTCTAGGTATCACAGGCATTCATATGCCTCTCAACAGTACTAGGTAGAATTATTTCCAAGAGAGAAGAGACGAAGGCACCGTTCAGAGCACACTTTGGGAGGCAGTCAATCAAGTTTCCATGGGCTCACCTACTCATGAAGACATCAAGTTGTTCATGGACAAGGACATCAAGCAACATCATGAACAACAGCTAAAGGCACCATACCAAATGCAACAAATGCAGCAAACATAGTGGATGCAAGAGGAAGGTTGTTGACAACATAGAGGTGGAGAAAAGTTGCAAGATCAAGCAGATGCACCAATAATGAAAGAAACTTTAGAGACTTAGACTATGAAGTGACGGTGCAATATGAAGATCGCGAGAAGGAAAAGGATGGAACAAATAAGGATTTTCAGGTGCTGAAGCGGCAACTCAAGAAGAACATGAAGCTGCATAGACTATCCATGAGTTGCAGTAGGAACATGAACAATAATGGGCCAACATGCACTCATAGATGAAGTTGTGCCAGTACAAGTTAAGGATACATCCCAGTAGTAGACACAAAGAAAACATGGTAAGAACTGTTGCTGATCACATGTAAAAGATCCAGTAGCATGCATGTCATTGAGTGCACACATGCAATCCAAACCATTCAACACACTCACCAAGGCAAAGGCAAGAAACAAGTCCAACTAGGGCTGAACATGCACTTCGACAAGTTGATACGTATGACCACCAACACACACTTGAAGATCACCAGAGACACTATGCATCAGTTTGTTGCTGGTTGAACTGTACCCAAGAAGGCCATGTGCATGTTAGAAAACAAGATGGATAAAGAGGCCAAACCAATGCATGGGTAACAACGGAGATAAGAGTTTGCTTCGACAAGATGTGACTGTGAGGTGCATGCACACCATCACAAAAGACCAAGCTTGGCATCGTCTTACCAACTTCACCATCAAAAGCATGTCAAAGATTTGGTCTCACCACAATGGACTGATTGCCAATGATGCCTTGCAAGGCTTCCTCAAGCCATGTTGTCTCACATAATTACATGTGCATTTTAATGTTGAGTCATGTCAATTGTAAGTTGAGTGTCAACAGCTGGATGTAACATTCATAGAGTAGGCGAAGAGTCATGAGGGTAGTTGAAATGTCACAAAGTGGAATGTCAAGGGTCACCCCACCCTTTGCTATAAATAGCCCCTGATAATTCATTGTATAGGATTTTCGTCAGCCAAGCTTCTACTAATATTATCTTGAAGAAGCCTTGGAAAATACTGTAACGCACCTTGGATTCTCCACTACATAGAGCTAGTACATCTCTTTGGAGGAGCAAGTGGATGTGGCTGTAATGTTCTACTGATAGGGATAAGAGGTTTACATGGTGTATTATATGATTGTGGCTTACGCTTCTTTATATAATAGAAGCTAGCACATTTTCATGCATATGTTGTTATTGTAGTTGGACTGCTCCAGTTGCCTTAATGATATATGTTGTTTAACTTATGTACTTATATATGAATTGATTTGTACACAATTATATAAATCTTGTTGTTAATGTGTTGCATATGTTGTTAATGTTGTCTCATCTGTGTCAAATGATCTGTCAAAAATCAAATAGACCTTTCTATGAACCTTGTTATGTCAACCATCACACTCATCTTGAACTGATCCGTGAGTGTTTTTAGTGTTATATTACCTTGTATGTTGCGACTACTGCATCCGTGTCGATTGTTCTGCTGGAAGTTATGCATGTCCTTTGTGTTGTGTGTTCGTACCCAAGCTGGGACTGATCCATTTCAACCTGGAACTCACCTTCACCTTCCTCTCCCTTTGAAGTGTTGAAACCTCTCATACTCATTCCTTGAATCACTACATTAGTCACACCCTTGCTACTGACAGAGTTATCTTACTTTGCTTTACGTGACTCCGCGTTCAAGGCATTATTGTACAACCCACTATTGGGAGTCCTACACCAAATGGTCTGAGGTATAACTGGGACTTCTTACTGGCGACATCCCCTTGACATGTTGATGGGTCCAACAATGTCAACAAAAATATAAATTGACAAGTGCCTGGGATCTACTATTTATGTTGAAATGAAGGGGAAGATAATAGTCATCTATTTCTGAAATGTCCTTGCTCGGTCCACATATGGCAACATTTTTATGTTAATATGAAAATTCCATATGTGAAATACAATAATATTTATGACTGTTTAAATTGTTGTAGCATTCAATATACCAGATGGAGGATGCTTTCTATGGATGTTTTTTAGGAGATTTGGAGATGGAGTAATCAAATTATTTTTGAAAATGTCAAGGTAAAAGAAGATATGTACTTGCTCTCACAAAACAATGGATCAATGTTGATAACGATAACAACAGCTTGCATAAGGACAAGGATGATAAAGGGGTGGCTCCATAAACTTCATACCCCATGGGGTTTCTTGATTGGGCGTCTCAAGGAGGTAGGTGTGGATGTGTTTTTCAGATTAAGTTCTCTGAAGATCTAGAGTACTGTGTACACTGGAATGCAGGAGGAGGTACAAGTATGAAAGCTAAAGACATGCCTCTGTGGGGATTACTCTGGTTCACAAAATACATGGGTGTACCTCACATACAAATATTTGGGGATTCCCATTGCATCATTGACCATATCACAGGAAAAATGAAGATTCAACAAAATACACTTCAAGACTTTCTAAATCCGATTGAAAAGCTATCAGCCACATTTCAAGAATCCACTCTACATCATATTAGTCGAGACCATAACTAGAATGGAGATAATATGTCCAAGAAGGGTCTATTGGATGCATTGGAAGGACTGCACATTGAAATAAAGATGACAACATTTACCATAGATGTTGGATGCCTCCACCTACTGGGTTAGTGAACACATTCTACTAACACAAAACAAGGAACACTACCAAAAGAGGTAAGTATACATTTATATGTTTTTTACTCTAATTTTTTTTTTTTTTTCTTTTTTTGTTATATAATATATAATTATATATATATATATTATATATATATATATACAACACATTACACTACACATACTACATACATACAACATACGATTATATATTGATATTATATTATTTAAACTATGCCACATCGGCTGCTACACATAGTTGACAATGTTGGATACTTCACCTTCTTGTATATACATTGGTGTCATATAAGTATTGTAAAAATGTATGAGGAATATGGGGATTTATATGCATGTTTGGTAAATATATATAGGATATCGAAAGAAAGCAGCTACAACAACCCATTTTTTTGAATTATGTACTATTTTATATAATACAAAATAGACATTTTTTTCCTACTAAAAATAGATAAATAAATGACTTTCATTGAATATTAGATTCATATTATAGAGATTATGTTTATTTTTCAATTAAGGAGGATATCGCTAAGCTCATGCATTGCAGATCAAAGTAAAAGTTGCGATCACCTTCTCTTTGGGGTAGTGATGAGGTTTTTTTATTCTTTTGGATGTCATCATGAGTGGTTACTAGCATGGAATTTTCCTCCATTTTGTTCCTCTTAGTCTGCAATATTTACCAATGATAGCATAATTATTGCCTACTTTGTTGATATGAGATTCCCACAAATGACATGGGGTAGTAGTAGACTCATTCCCAGGGGCAAAGCTCTCCTTGGGTCCAAAATTCTGGTGGCAAATTAGATGTGCAAGGTGGAAATCCTGATGGGTTTTCTTTACAAAGTATTCTATGAACGTCAAATAAAATTAACACTGAATCTCTTAATATTGAAATAAGCTCCAAAAATACCATGGTCGATACTAGTATTATTTCCCCAAATCAATGAAAGGCTTCTGGTAGTTGTGTTGTTATTATATTTGTTTCTCAAGTTTAGTGATGAGGATGATGGTCAAAGAACCCAGAACAAGGATTTGTGTGAGATAACAATTTTTCTTTTAAACCATTAAAACCAATGTGTTTGAGGGAACATGATATGTTTGCAATAAAAACGAACCTATAGTTTCAATAGTTTGGATCTTGGGAAATGATTGTTTTCATGTATGTTGATGCTCAGATTTTCACTGGATATCTTTGAATAGATTATTTTAAGACACAAATGAGAACAAAAGTGGAGATGACTGATTTGGGTCTAGAATTATTTTCTTGGAATTGAAGTAGGGTGATTTTAGGGGCGAATGTTCGCCCTTTGGTGAAATTAAGGGGTTTTAAATTTTTAGTGGGCGAATATTTTGTATCATAGTACATTTTTACAAATCACCTCAAATAGCCCACCTTATTTTAAGGGAGAGGGTAAAAAAGGTTAATTTAGCCC